>JAOQML010158180.1:0-13690 GCA_027568935.1 Erythroxylum urbanii | reverse complement strand
TAACTTTTTTAGTTATATTAAATATTCATATCTTTTTATTTCTAATGATAGTGGGATTGACTACTTTAATAATACAAGTTAATATATTAAAATTTTGATTTAATATTAAATAATCATTGAATAATGAAATTAAATAAAAAAATTTCAAATTTTTATTACAAATCTTAATTAAATAATTTTTTGTTTTTAATTTTTATTATAAAGTTTAATTAAATAGATCTTAATTTATAAATAAAAATAAAAATAAAAATAAAAATTACAAATTAAAAATTACAAATTACAAATGAAAGTGAAATTAAACTTAAACGACCCTTAAATTAACCCCTAAATTTTTGGCATTTTCCGCGAGAAAACGAAAGAAGGCTTTAGGACTCGCTGTATTTGCTTACTCTTCTACAACCAAAGAAGGTGGTGAAAAACCTAAGCTAGCAAAACTCAAAGATTACGTTTTCTTTGTAAAACATAAGACGGGAAGACGGGGCCCATTCACTGGAAATGGTATTCGCATGCTCTGTCATTTACGGAAACGATCTTCCGTACCATTGACCACGTGGCAAGGTCCAGTAACTCTGATACTGACACGTTCACCTCCGTATGGGATCAGTTAAACGTCGCTTTCTCTGCAGACTGTCTTTATCTCTTTAAGTCGGCGGCTGCGGCGCCTTTTTGTCGGCTCCTCCGCGATTGGCTGTCGGCGTGGCCACCCTTGTTTGCACTGTTGCACAAGCCAAAATTAGCCTTTTGAGCTTTACGGACTAAAGGGCGAATGGTTTCACGAGAATGTGCTGGTTGGTTACTGATTTGCGTTGTCATTCTGCTCTGAAGTCTGACCCATTGGTTTGTGTTTTTAGTTTTACATGCCAATTGCGTTTTCAATTTTTTTTTGGGAAAAAAATGTTAAGGCCCTGCTGCTACTGGTATAAACCTAAAATGGCCATACTGCCCTTCTTATTCTATTTAAGGTTATTTTGTAGGTAAGAGTAGAACAAAATGTTGTGTTTGTTTGTAGTTAATTATTTCTGATTATATTAAATTGTAAAATTTTAAATAGATTTCTTGGCCTCAAACGAACTCCAACTCATAGTCCCCAGCTAACCGCCAAACCACCCATACCTGCTGTTTGCTTTTCTTTTGCTTGCTCGCTCACTCACTCACACTCACAGACACCTCTGTCATTTCACCGTTGCACCCGAACTCTCCTGGCCTTGTCTCCTACACGCAATGCCGCTTTTATCTCACTGAAACCTTTTTACTTCCACAAAACTCCATTAAAATCCCCGACAGGAACTCTTTTGCTCCACACATGCTAAAGGAAAATGCCCAACTCCTTTTCTCTCCCCATTCTCTTCCTATTCCTAACCCTTCTTTTCGTTTCAACCCGACAACAACAGCCCCCTCTTGATTCCGCCGAACAAAACGCTGTCTTTGAGGTCCTTAACTCCGTTAACTCCGCTGTCTCTTGGCGCTCTCTTTTCCCAGATGACCTCTGTCTCTCTGCCCCTCACGGCGTCGTTTGTGAGTATTTCGCTGAGCACACCCAATCATCGGCTACTAACGTCTCTTTCTCTGTCCCTCTTCAAACGCTTCATATTGTTGAACTCAGCTTTGGGTATGTATCCGATTACACGCCAAACCCTCCTTGTTCTCCAAACTCCACTCTTAGTCCTCTTCTCTTCACCTCCTTTAAGTACCTTCGCAAGCTGTTTTTCTATAAGTGCTTCACCGGAGAACGCGTTTTACTGCCTAATGTTACTTCATTCGTCGTGGTTAACAATCTAGAGGAACTTGTGTTCATTGAGAACCCGGCTTTGGTTGGGTCTCTCGACGGTATTTTTGCTACTTTCACTAATCTCAGGAGGTTGGTTCTAACTGGAAATGGTATTAATGGAAATATTCGCGATGGGGTGGGAGATTTGATTAACGTTGAAGAGATTACATTGTCAAGAAACCAGTTAAGCGGTGGGGTTTCATTTGATAGACTAGCCAAGTTGAAAAAACTGAAAGTGCTCGACTTGAGCCAAAATCATTTTGATGGAATCGTCCCCGAGTCTTTAGGAGACTTGTCTCAGCTTTTGAAGCTTGATTTGAACTCTAATTTCTTTTCAGGTAAAATACCTGAGACTTTGGTAAATTTACAGAGCTTGGAGTTCTTGGACTTGAGTTTTAACCGTTTTGGTAAGTTTGGAGTTCCCAAGTGTTTGGGAGAAATGTGTAGGTTGAAAGAAGTGTACTTGAGTGGGAATTTACTTGGAGGTCGGATTCCAGAGATATGGGAAAAGCTTGGGAGCGTTTCAAGCATAGGATTTTCCAACATTGGTCTTGTAGGAAACATTCCTGCTTCAATGGGGCTGTATCTAACGAGTTTGAGTTATCTAGGACTTGACGATAATAAGCTTGAAGGGAATTTGCCGGAGGAGTTTGGACTTCTGGAATTTGCCAACGAGATCAACTTGGAGAACAACAACTTAAGCGGAAGAGTCCCGTTCTCTTTTAACTTTTCGACTATGGTTGGTCAAAAATTGAAGCTGAAGGGCAATTCAGGGCTGTGCATTGACAAAGTCTTCGACTTGGGTTATGGAAAGAATCGTGACAGCTTTGGGGAACTGGAGGTCTGTAACAAATCGGATGTTCTTAGTCCCGTTCTTCACAAAGACAGTCCCCATGTTTCTTTGTCAACTTCGTTTTCTTTGTCAACTTCGTTAGTGCTGGGGATATCTTCCTCTACTATTTGGTGTTGCTTTTGCATTTTCCTTCACAATTTGATCTAAACAAGGATGATCGCTGACAGAGTAGGTTGAACATAAACTGAATTGAGTAGGAGATATGGAGTTTAAGCTGAAATGATTGGCCTGAAGCATGTAATTATGGCTTCAGTAGGTGACAAGTTCATAGCATGATTTTTGGTAGTAAATGGTCACTCTGTATCATTATCAATCATGAGATTAGCATTCCACTGTTCTAATCCAAAGAGCATTATTTTCTTTTCTATTTGGAGAGGTTTGTGTCAGCTCAAAATTCATTGATTGCGAGATTTTATTCTCAGATGCAATTATGCGTTCTAAAATGCTTGGAGTATAGGGAACACCGAGCTTTTACGGCATAATTGTTTACTGTACAGTATGGACAGAGGGATTATGTCAGGGATAACGACCAAAGTGAAATGGAATTGATAAGTAAAATTGGAGCAATCAATGACAAAGAGTGCGTTTAAATGAGGTCAAAATGGATTCTCCATTGCATAAAATGGTTTTTGCTTATAAATGTGTTTAGACTCTTGGAAGTTAGTACGACTATTCCCATCCCAACTGAGCTCATAAGAAAGAGTGAATGTTATCAAGACAAATGGTAAGATGAGCACCATTGCGTGTCATTGGACGAAAGAGTGAAGCTCTTCCTCTGGTTTCCAGTTCAAAAAGTATGAATAAAATTTGTAATCTTGGAGTTTGTTAGGATAAGGAACAACTGAGTAAATACAAAAATATCTTCTATTACTTTATTGCATTCCATTATAAATGATACAAGCCACAATTTTGATATACTATCTACTAAGAAATTCCTTATTATAAGAATAATTTATGAACAGAAATTAATACTATCCAGAAAATAACCGTAAAATCCACCCAAAACTTATTTCTTTTTTTCACATTAGTAAAACATTTGTAAATTTTGTTAAAGATATCTTACTTGCTCATTTATGTTTATGAGCACACTGTCCAGCAGTAATATTTCTCACTCTCTAGGTAGAAGAGGCCCTTTTAGATTTAATAATCTATTGCTTGATGATGAGGGTTTTGCAGAGGCGTTACATAAAGGAATGAGCACTATGGTGGAGGGTACTAAACAGTTCCAATGTGTGCAGAAACTAAAGGCTATCAAAAGAGAGATGAAGCTCTTAATGAGTAGGAGATTTTCCTCCACTCAACAAGTAGTTAACACCACAAGAGAGGACCTCACTAGGATCCAGCAGCAGCTTCTAATCGATCTGACCAATGCCAGCCTAATGTCAACCGAGAAAACTCTATTGATGAACTATCTCTCCAAAGCAAAGGATCATGATAGCTTATTGAAGCAAAGAGCTAGAGTTAATTAGCTAAAGGATGGTGAATGGTGCACTAAATTCTTCTTCAATTCAATTCAAGCCAAACGAAATACTAATAGAATTTTCTCCCTAAAATTGTAGAATAGGGAGGAGATTTCTAAATCAGAGGATCTCCTTAAGGAAACTGAACGATATTTTAGGTGTTTCTATGGCCACTCTCGGATCCCTTCTAACCTAAACTATTTAGAATCCTTCATTCAGAGGAAGATCACTCATAAACAAGCTGCCACTCTCATTAAGCCAGTGGATGAGAAGGAAATAGAAGAGGTGATTTTCCGCATGCATCTGAATAAATCTCTTGGTCCTGATGGTTTTAATAGTTTCTTCTTTCAAAAAACATGGAATGAAACTGGACCTATGATCAAAGAAGCTATATTGGAATTCTTCTCTAATGGGATCCTACTGAAGGAAATAAACAAAAATCATATATGCCTAATCCCTAAAAAACCATGCTCATCTTCCTTGGAAGACTACAGGCCTATTGCATGTTCCAACGTCTTCTATAAGATTATTTCTAAAATCTTGGCAAATAGACTGAAAGGGGTAATGGATTTTTTGATTTCTAAAAACCAGAGTGCTTTCCTAAAGGGGAGAAGAATTGGTGACAACTATGCCATAGTCCAGGAGTTAATGAAGGGATACCAAAGGAAAAATAGCCCTCTTAATTGTACTATTAAGGTTGACTTCAAAAAAACCTTTGATCATGTGGAGTGGGAGTTCCTCCTACGGACACTAAGGCTAATGGGATTCCCTGAGATATTCATTACTTGGATCTTAGCCTGCTTCACCTCACCCACTTACTCCATCCTTGTTAATGGTTCTCCAACAGACTCTTTTAAGGGCTTCAGAGGGCTGAGACAAGGGGACCCTATCTCCCCTTATCTCTTTATTATTTGCATGGAAGTGCTTTTCCTTTCGCTATCACTCGAAATGCAAGAAGGTTGGGTTGATTAACTTATGCTTTGCAGATGACTTATTGTTATTCTCTAAGGCTCATGCTCAGTCTATAGAGGTTCTAATGTCTTCCCTGACTGACTTCAGGGATCTGTCAGGGCTAAAGATTAACTTCATTAAAAGTCACTTTGTTTTAGCCACATGAGCTAACTTCATGGAACACAGAATCTGTCTACATACTGGAATGGCAAGGAAACTTGCCCCTTTAACCTATTTGGGGCTGCCTATAACTACTAAACGAATCCAATTCTTAGAATGTCAACCCCTATTTAAGAAAATACAAAAACGTTTGGGCATGTGGACTAACCGAGTTCTTTCTTTCGGTGGGAGGTTGCATCTTATCAAAGCAGTATTAAATTCCCTACATGTCTACCGATCCTCTAATATACCCCTAGCAAAAAAGGTTATCAAATAAATTGAGAAACTATTCCGAAGATTCTTATAGGGGAACCTGAACACCAACCAACATCTAGCTAAGGTTAAATAGCAAGATGTATGCAGAAGAAAGGAGGAAAGGGGACTAGGACTGATTTCCTTAGCATCCTTTAACAGGGCTACTTTGATCCAAAATCTATGGAATATCCTCCTAGAGAAAAATTCCCTTTGGGTAAGATGGGTGCACAGCTATATCTTACAAGGATCCAGCATTTAGTCTATAACTATTAGACCCTTATTCTCATAGCAAATGTGTCAACTATTGAGATCTAGGCCTTTACTTGAACCTCTGGTTTCTTGTAGGATAGGAAACGGAGAAAAGGCACATCTATGGTTTGACAATTAGACAGGCTTAGGCCCCTTAATCAAACATACTCAGGCTCGCCAGTTATGGAACAATATCCCCATCAAGGCTAAGGTCAAGTCAATTATACACAGAGGGCATTGGAATGTACCTACTGAACTACAATCCTTGCTACCAAACTATTATCCCAACCAGCAGCAGGATGACCTATTCTATTGCCTCAACCATCCTTCTAACACATTCTGTATCTCAAACTTTAGAAACTGGAAAACACATAACAGTCCAAGAAAAGAATGGTTTCCTATTGTATGGCACAAGTCCCTTATGCCAAGTTCCTCTATTCTACTATGGCTCACAATTCAGAATAGATTGAATACTACTGATCGACTTCACTATCTGTCTATCAATTCGAGATGTGTGCTATGTGAAAGCGTACTAGAATTAAAGGACCATTTATTTTTTGAATGCCCATTCTCACTTTTCCAATGGGAGCGGGTTAAAGCTTTAAATTTGATTCCTACTTCAGGCTCAACCATCACTGAAGCCATGGAATGGCTACTGAGGCTGTCTCGAACTTCTACTCAAAATGAGCATGTCTATATTATCTCTCTCGCCTCCTCCATTAAGGAGATCTGGCAAGAAAGGAACTACAGGAGATCCTAATCCAAAGCATGCACAAGGGAGAAGGTACGGAGCTCTCTGATTAGTAAAATCAGAGAGCAAATCCTAATTTCAACAAATTCAACAAGATATGTAGGTATAAGCACAAATCTAGCTTTATGATGGAAAATCTATTAAATAACTGTTGCAGGAATTCTTAAAAGGATCTGAAGAAAGTACTTGTTTCCACACTTGCAACTGGAGGAGCTGACAAGATTCTTCCTAAGGGCTGTGCTCCCTTTTGAAGGAATCAAAACTTCATTAGAAACAAGAAAATGGACAATATATGTGAATCACCAAAAGACACACGTTGAGACATACATAAGGAGTTTAGACTGAGATGACTAACTGGAACCCCTAAACTGAAGAGAAACTTTGGTTGTGTCATCATGAGCCTCATCCTCTCTGAGACCAAGCAGTGAAGGAACTTCTTACCTTGATGGATGAATCGATCGAATGAAGTCGACAGAAGGGTAATTAACCCTAATTCGGTAGCTTCTTAAGAAGCATCCGAAAGAGAAATGATCGTTTACTAGAAAAAGAGAGCTAGTGCTTTAACCCTCTGCCTGATGTGGGGACGTTTTTTTTCTCTAGCCACACGATGTCGTTTCACGCTAGACTAGAGCTTTGTCTGCTCTCTGTAGCTTGTATTAAACTTATCACTTCTTATTCTTTAATCAATATATTTTCAAAAAAAAAGAATACCTTAAACACAACACAACATAACAACTCTACTGCACAACATCCCTTACTTTGGGGGTTTAGGAGAGGGACATCAATTGTACGTAACTTTCCCTTTGCATGCTAAATCCATTCAAGGATAAGACCAAAACCAAGCAACAACAAGACGTAACAAGTTTACAATTTTATTCTAATTTTTTTGGTATTTCTAACTTGGTTATTTTAATGCTTTAGGAACAATTCATGCATAAGTGTATCATACGTTAAGCTTAAGGCATAAATCTTTTCAATTATAAAGAGGAATTAATGCATTGAGATCAAAGAAAATCCTTTTGGTCTTTAAACTAATCTTTAGCTAATTTTTGAAATAAATTTAGATCAGGTTTTAATGAAAAGAAATATGATTTGATCTTTGAAAGAACTTGAATAGAAACATGTTTTATACATATTATTTACCCACACAAATATTGTTGTAAGGAGGTTTCTCTTCACCTAATTAAAAAAATAGCTCAGCGGAATTTTAAAAGAGATTTAGAGAATGAACATATGCAAAGATTATTTATTAAATCACTATAAAATTAGTTTGTAATTTCTATTCCATACATTTTTTGCATTATTCTTGGTTGTTTAATTGAAATTGATTAAATTGTCATTTTATTTGAATTTAATCAAGTTTCGTTTTCAAAGTTGCAAAATTTTTTTAAATTCACTAATACTCAATTCACCTTCTTTTAGCTGTCATTAGAGATCGACAAGTGGTATTAGTGCATGTCTTTTTTATTGTGATCTTAAACAAATTTTTTTAGAAAGATCTTTATGACATATCTACATCTTCTTTTGGCCAAGCGGATCAAAATATTTGTATAACTCACTTCATCGATAAAAATGATTATATTTATTAATAACTAGAACAAAAAAATTTTGATGGTAAAAGTTTTGTCTTTTAAAAGCTAATTTTAATAGTCCATTCAAATGATAATAGGGTGCTAAAGTCATAGATAATAGGAATGTTCCCACACTAAAGGAAGAATGAGATCCCCAAGATAAGAAACTCATTTCATTGAATACCAAAGCTATTCACATTTTGTGTAGTGGGGATAAATGAGTTCAATAATGTCCATCTATACAAGAACTCATGGAATTTTACACACTTTAAAAGTCACACATGGAGGAAAGAGCAAAATGAGCATGCTGACACACCAATATCAATTGTTTCAAGTGAAACATGATGAAATGTTTGGCATGTATACTATATTTATTAATATTATCAATACTCTCAAAGGCTTAGGCAAGACATATACCAATTTTGAAATGGTAACAAAATTGCCCAGGTCTCTTCCAAATACTTAGGAAGCTAATATGAAGGCAATTCAAGAAGTAAAGGACTTAAATGTGCTACTAGTGGAGAGGCTCATTAGATCTTTACTAGCATGTGAAATGATACTTAAGGAAACACAAGAAAAGATAAAGGATCTAAGAAGGAAGAACTTAAAGGAGGAATCGAGTGAAGAAGAAGAGACATTGAGAAGTGAAAGTGATGAGGAAGCACGACCTTTATCTCCAGAAATTTAAGAATTTTTAAGGGGAGAAAATGTCTACAAAAGAAAGGAATTTAAGGAAGGTAATGCAGATAAAAATTGCAATTCAAACAAATAATTTTATGAATGTAGGAAACCTAGTTATAAGAAGTCTTTACGCCCTCTCTTCAAAGATAATGAAAAATATGAAATAAATGACAAGAAGGAAAAAAGGAGAAAAAAATATGGTACTTAAAGCCTTAACTTGGGATGAAAGAAGTGTTTCCAAAAGTGAGCATTTGGAAGGAGAAATAGCTCATATATACTTTAAGAATGATGATGATGATGAGGTCATCTCTAGCTATAAAACTTGTAATAATTATAGTGATATTGAATTAACATATGATGAACTATTTAAAAGCCTTGAAATCATAGGTATAAATGGAAATAAGCTATCTTCCAAATCAAAGAGGCTCAAAGCTATTCAGATACAAGTATGAACGAAGATGAAAGGATCAAAAGTGAATTGTATAACATCAAAGCATCTAAATGTGTATACATTGTTGACAGTCATAAATTAGATGTATTAATGTATATGAACGAGACATTAAAAAAGAGGAAACATCTTTTGTTAACCTCATAAAATTATTAGATATAATAGTTAATTTAAAAGGCATCATAAATTGCTTACATAACCATATTTTGATTTAAAGGTTGTTTTTGCTTGTCACCTTATTTCATCATATTTTAAAGACATCTACTTTTAAAGGTCAAATTTTGAAAAAAAAAGATCCATGTAATTCATCAAGTATGTTGTCTAATTTATAAATAAGATATGAATATTTTTTTTGGTTATTTTCTTAACAACTCAACAGTTAAAACACATTCTCCACAACTTATCCTTCTTAGGAATAACTAAAACTAGAATAACACATACACTCATGCTCTACCTAACATATCCTTTCAACAAAAGCTCCTCAACTTGTCTTTTAAGCTCTTTAGTCTCATCTAAGTTACTTCTAAAAGGTGATCGATTTTGAACGGTAACGCTAGTTATGAAATCTAGTTGATGTTATATCCCTTTTATTAGTACTCAACTACATCATTAGGGAATAAATCTTAGAATTCCTACAATAAAGAAGCAAAAACACTATGCAAGGAAACATCAACATTGTTAGTATTAAAAGAAGCCTCTTTATACAAAAGTATAATTTTAGCCTGTTTAGAAGAAAAAATCTCCTAATCTGACTCTATATAGCATAAAAGCTCATTTGCTTCTTTTTTTCCCCAACACTTTCTTTTCCCTTTCTCTGACTTTTTTATCGTTATCATTTTTACAATCAATTATTTGTTTTCATATTTATTTATTTTATTTTTGATCTTCCATCCTTATTTTTCACCTTGCTCTCCACGGTTTAGGATGTTTCTTAATAGGAAAGCTCAACTTTTTAACTAAGCCAGTGCTAGCTACATTCATGCATCTATCCCCATTAATAATTATGCCATATACCTTATTATTGATATAACTTTTTGTAAGAAAAATATAATCTTCTAAAGGCAATATAGAATCCTCATCATTTTCACTTTGGGTCTCAATCTCTCCATCACATCTCATACTCATTGTCTTTTTCTTAGGACATTATGAAGTTATATGGCATATTTCCAAACAATGAAATATTTACCTTTCACATAGCTAGGCACTTTTTCACATTTTTAAGTGGTTCGATTCGGCTTTAGGAGGAGTCTTATCGTCTTTTTTCTAACTTCATTTATATGAGGATGAAATAAAATTTTGTTGTGAATTACTTCCCTTTATTTTTAGTTGCCTTTCTCTCTTTATGACTATATGAACTATAACTTCTAACTCTACATAATTTATAATTCTATCATATCAATAATCATATGATTTAAAATATTTAGAAGTTTAACTAGGGTGGTTTTTCGATCCTCTTCTATATTTGCTCAAATCATAGCAATCTCCATCTCTTTGTGGTATTCTTTAAAATTCTTTGACCCTTGAGTAAGGTGTTACAATTTTTAAAACAAAATATTATAATAGTGATTCGAAAGTGCCTCCTCATTATCACCTTCATATCCTCCTAATTATTGATAGATCTCTCATAATTATTTTGCCTATTTATTACAAACTGATTCAATTTTATAATAATATAGTTAATAAACTCAACAACAACAAGTTTAACTTTTCTTTTTGGTTTAATATTGGTAGCCAAAAATCATCTCCACCTTTTTTCCCATTCTGAGTAGGCCTGAGGGTCATTTCTCTTTTAGATTAAAGGAATCTTCATTTTAATGCTTTTATGGTTGCCATTTCACTAATTACCTTGATGTGCAAATATGTCATATTATTTCTTGGTGGTTGTGTTCATCATATAAGAGATCTCCCTCTTCATCATCATTAAAATCATCTTAGAGAACTCGAATTTGTTTCCTATATACATTAGTGATTGTCCCCTTTTTAGATTGGCTATAATGGTATCTTACAACTCTAATAAATCTATAATCTCGTCAAACATCATATCCATTTATTCAAATTATTATTGTATAGCTTGAAGCATGTCCTATCATCTTTCCTCCCCCTTTTAACTCTTTCATGTCAAATATGGTTAGTCTTCAAAAAAATATTATTGATAACTTTATAAAATAATTTAGTGGAATTTTAAAAGAGACTTAGAGAGCCAACGTATGCAAAGAATATTTATTAAACCACTATAAAATTGGTTTGCAATTTCTCTTCCCTACATTTTTTGAATTATTCTTGGTTGTTTAATTGAAATTAATTGAATTGTCATTTTATTTGAATTTATTCAAGCTTCATTTTGAGAGTTGGAAAATATTTTTAAACTCACTAATAGTCAATTCACCTTCTTTTAGGTGTCATTAGAGATCAACAAGTGGTATTAATGCATGTCTCTTTTATTGTGATCTTAAACAAATTTTTTAGAAAAGATCTTTATGACATATCTACATGTATCTACATCTTCTTCTAGCCAAGAGGATAAAAATATTAGTAGGACTCACTTCTTCGATAAAAATGATTAGCTTTATTAAAAACTATAATAAATTTTTTTTTATGGCTAAAAGTGTTGAACCTTAAAGAGTTAATTTTAATAGCCCATTCATTCATATTGAAGTCATTGATAATAGGAAAGTTCCTAAACTAAAGGAAGAATGAGATCCCCAAGATAAGAAAGTCATTTCATTAAATACCAAAGCTATTCACATTTTGTGTAGTGGAGAGAAATGAATTCAATAATGTATCTATACAATAACTCATCGAATTTTACACACTTATAAGTCACACATAAAGGAAAAAATAAAGGGTAGAAGAGCAAAATGAGCATGCTAACATACCCATATTAATTATTTCAAATGGAACATGATGAAATATCTGGCACATATACTATATTTATTAATATTGTCAATACTCTTAAAGGCTTAGTCATGACATATACTAATGTTGAAATGGTAATAAAATTGCCCCTTTCTCTTCCAAATACTTAGGAAGCTAATGTGAAGGCAATCCAAGAAGCAAAGGACTTAAATGTGCTACGATTGCAGAGGCTTATTAGATCTTTACTAGCATATGAAATGATACTTAAGGAAATACAAGAAAAGATAAAGGATCTAAGAAGGAACTTAAAGGAGGAATTAAATGAAGAAGAAGAGACAATGAAACGGGAAAGTGATAAGGAAGCATAGGTTTTATCACTAGAAAATTTAAGAATTTTTAAGGAGAATAAATTCTACAAAAGAAAGGAATTTAAGGAAGGTAATGTAGATCAAAATTGCAAATCAAACAAAATTATTTTGTAAATGTAGGAAACATAGTCATAAGAAGTCTCAACGCCCTCTCCTCAAAGACAATTAAAAATATGAAATAGATGACAAGAAGGAAAAAAGGAGAAAAAAAGAAGGTACTTAAAGCCTTAACTTGGGTTGAAAGAAGTGTTTCCAAAAGTGAACATTTGGAAGGAGAAATAGCTCATATATACTTTCAAAATAATGATGATGATGAGGTATTCTCTAAATCTAAAACTTGCAATAACGGTAGTGATATTGAATTATTGTATGATGAACTAGTTAAAAGCCTTGAAATCAGAGGTATGAAAAGAAAGAAGCTATCTCCCAATTCAAAGAGGCTAAAAGTTATTTAGATATAAGCATGAACGAAGATGAAAAGATCAAGAGTGAATTGTATAACATCAGAGCATCTAAAAGTGTATACATTATTGACAATTATAGCTTAGATGTATTAATCTTTAAGTGTAACATCCGGTTCCCATATTAAGGGTTAGAGCCCGAGAATACCGTACATGAGAAATAGCAATGAGAGATTAGAAAAATGCATTTCATACTCATGCATAAAATAGCATCATGTACGTGACATTGATTATTGCACATATTACAATAATTTGTACATGCACTCATTTGACATTTCTGGGTATAAATGATTGATTTAATGTAATTATGATGTGGATAGTGAATATTTTGTTCTGAAAATTGATTTGGTGTATTAAATTATTGATATAGAATTTTTTGTGAAATTTGAGAATTTTCTGGAATTAAGGGTATTTTGGACTAGGAAAAATACCAACTGACGAGACAATTAATTAATAGTGACAGAAATAAGTATCAGATGCCAGTAGAAATTTTTATGAATGACATGGAATTTAATGACATACGTCATCGAAAATTGGAAGACAGTTGGAGTAGAAATGGGAGACAAATGGACTAGTTAATAAAGATGACCCAATAGAAACCTTAAGATGGTGACATGTGGCAAGTTGTTGCCACACCTTTAACCAAGATATTTTAATTTTTGAAAGACCATCCTTATCTGTCGGGACCCGTTTCTGGACCCCAACTATCCAGAATATCATAACACGTGAGCTTATCTCCAATAGAGAACAACTTAATCATTATCGGGTGATCTTCTCAAAACTCCCCTTTTTAAGCTCAGCTCAGCTCTTAGAATAGTCGACTAATACGATGATATTCGACTAGTCCATTTATCCATTT
>JAOQML010158157.1:0-13690 GCA_027568935.1 Erythroxylum urbanii | reverse complement strand
CGCCACCCTCGCAGGACACGGATCCGGGTATCACCATCGATATCGGGTTCGGGTTCAGCGGGAGTTGGGGTGTTACAATGATGATGCGATGTTAAGTGAATGTTGTGATTGAATGTAGCATACCATTATCATAGTTATATACTGGAATGTCCTCAGGGAGTTTCGGTATATACCCTATAGTAATGGGGTGCTCCATTGTAGCTCCTTCTTTCAACCCTAATCTGCTTTGTATCAATTATCCAGATAATGAGCTAGAAGTTTAAATTAAACCTAGACTGATATGTGCATTGCCTACTTTTATAAGTTTTTATGACACTAGCTCACTAAGATCAGGTTACATTACCTATCCTAACAAGTTCCTGAAGAATTTTCACATCGCATGCTTAGGTATGAAGCCAGTGGTCACAGTGGAGCAACTCAAGCCAAAGGCATTGCCTTTTTCCTTAGCAAATATAGCTAAGGAGTGGTTGTATGACTTGCCTACCGACTCGGACAACACATAGGAGCAAATACTGCAGGGATTTCTAGAGAAGTACTTCCCTGCTTTAAGAGCCGCTAACATCAGGAAGGAGATTTGTGACATTTGACAAGACACAGGGGAGTCTTTGCATAAGTATTGGGAGCATTTCAAGAAGCTTTGCAATAGTTGTCCAAATCATCAGATAAGTGACCATTTATTAATTCAATATTTATTATAAAGGTTTGCTTCCTTTAGACAGGAATATGATAGACACTGTGAGTGGTAGAGAATTGGTGAACAGGAAACTGAAGGATGCTAGGAACTTGATTGCAACAATGGCAGTGAACTCCTAGTATTAGGGAAATCACAGTAATGCTTCCTCCTCCACAAAGCAGGTGAAGGACGTCTCCATCTCTAAGTTGGAGCAGCAAGCTGCAAATTTTACTTCCTTAGTGCAATAAGTTACGATAGGAAAGGGGCTTACCAAGGTATATAGTATTTGTACATTAGCTGACCATCCTATAGATGTATGCCCTTCCTTGCAGAATAACCAGCATGTCAATCAATTAGGGGGTTCCAAAGACAACAAAGGAGACATAACCCTTTTTCCCCCATGTACAATTTGGGTAGAAGGATCATCCTAACTTCAAGTATGGGAACCCAAAGTAAGGAAGAAGTTCTAATGCATGCCAACCTAATTATCAACAACAGTAATAAGGATTCCATGCACCACCAGGTTTCCATCAGAGTTAACCATAGTTTCAACCAAGGCCACTACCTCTGCAACCACCACAATAATAACTAGCTGGAGGTATGTCCTTAGAGGAAATTTTTAAGAGCTTAGAATCTAACACTCTTCAATTTTAGCGGGAAGCGAGGAGTGGTTTGAAGAATTTGGAAAATCAGGTTAGTTAATTAGTTGATGTGGTAGGGAGGCTGCAGGCCCAAAGTTCCACAAGGTTACCTAGTCAACCTAAAAGAAACCTAACAAAAGGCAATTGTGTCAATACCTTAAGAAGTGGCAAGAAGGTATAAGGACTATGGAAGGGGAAGGAGAAAGAAGAAGGGGAAGAAACTGAGCTAATAAAGAAGAAGGAAGATCACCATCCTCAAGTAAATACTTCACACCCTATTATCAATGATTCACCTCTTGTTCCATTTCTACGCAGGTTAGCAAAGAATAAGCAATAGGAAAAGGAAATATTGGAGGTTTTTTGCAAGGTGGAACTTAATATCCTTCTTTTTTAAGCAATTAAGCAAGTTCTGCGATATGTTAAATTTCTGAAGGAGTTGTGCACCAACAAGCGGAAGATGAAGGGAGATGAGACTGGTAACATAAGGTATGAGAGATGTATGCCTTTATCTATTTTTAAAGCTCTTAATCTTGGTTCATTAAAGGATACTTGTGTTATCATTCAATTGGCTGATGGATCTAACATATACCCTGAGTGAGTTATTGAAGATATTTTGGTACAGGTTAACGATCTTGCTTTCCCTATAGATTTTTATGTGTTAGATATGCACGATGGGGACTCTTCGAGCCCTTCGATAATTTTGTTAGACAGGCCATTTTTAAAGACATCTTAGATAAAAATTGATGTACATAGTGGGATGTTAACTATAGAGTTCGATGGCAAGGTCATTCATTTCAATATCTTTAATGGAGCATTGATTTCTTCTTTCTACAGGTGACCCGTTAGAGGCAGTCTTGATTACCCCGCTAGAGCAAAATATGTCTAGTTATTGACAAAGCAAGTTGAAGTTTGGAGAGGACATAAAGGAAACAATTTGGGCACTTGAGATAAGTCCTTTTAATAGGTATGCCCCTCACTTTTTAGAATTACCTATTAGTATTAATCAGTTGTTAACTTCTATTGTGCAAGCACTAGAAATGGAGTTGAAGCCCTACTGACTCACCTCAAGTATGCTTATTTGGGCACTAACAACACACTTACAGTTATCATAGTAAGTGATCTTACAAAGGTGTAAGAAGAAAAGCTTGCTAGGGCGTTGCAAGAGTATAAGACGACATTAGGATGAACAGTTGCAGATATTGAAGGTATTAGTCCTTCCTTATGCATGCATAGGAAAGTGATGAAGTTGCCCGACATAGGAGTCATATACCCCATCTCTAACAACAACTAGGTAATTCATTTGTAGGTAGTTCCTAAGAAGTAAGCCATTGTAGTTGTGGACAATGAGAGAGGAGAGATGGTTCTGATTCCAGTGCAGAACAAATGGCGAGTTTGCATGGATTATCACAAGCTCAACTTGATGAGTAGAAAGGACCACTTTCTTTTACCCTTTATTGATCAAATGTTAGAATGTCTTGCTGGTCGTGCTTACTATTGTTTTCTTGATGGTTATTTAGGTTTTTATTGCTCTGGAGGATCAAGAGAATATGAATTTTACATGTCCGTATAACACCTTTGCCTATAGAAGGATGCCTTTTGAATTGTGCAATGCCCTCGCCACCTTTCAAAGGTCCATGGTAAGCATCCTTTCTGAGTATCTTGAGAAAATCATTAAAGTTTTCATGGATTACTTCACCATGCATAGGGATTCATTTGAACAATGTTTGGATCACCTTATTTTGGCATTTAAATGATGTCTTGAAACTAACCTTATTCTTAATTCTAAAAAGTGCCATTTTATGGCTTAATAAGGGATAGTTTTAGGACATATAGTTTCTGCTAAGGGTATTGAGGTTAATAGGGACAAGATAGACTTTGTTTCTTCTTTGCCTTACCCCGCTTCTATATAGGAAGTTCAATCTTTTCTTGGCTATGCAGGGTTTTATCACAGGTTCATTTAGGATTTTTTTTTCAAGGTTACACAACCATTGTGTAGGTTGCTTCAAAAGGAAAAAAATTTGTTTTTAATGAGTAGTACAAAAGGGCATTTGATGCTCTAAAGGAGAAGTTAGTTACTGCACCTATTTTACAACCTCTAAATTGGAGTATGCTAATTGAGCTCATGTGTGATGCCTCCAACCATGCCATTGGAACAAGTTTAGGTCAGAGATCTCTCATGCTATTTATTATGCCACAAAGAACTTGAATGACGCCAAGCAAATTACACCACCACAGAAAAAAGCTTCTTATAATAGTTTTTACTTTGGATAAGTTTAGGTCTTATTTATTAGGTACTAAGATTATTGTTTATTCTAATTATGCAGCTTTGAAGTACCTACTAGCAAAGAGGGAGGCAAAGCCAAGGCTCATTCATTGGATACTCCTACTTTAGGAGTTCAATGTGGAGATAAAGGATAAGAGAGGCTCGGAGAACAGAGTAGCGGATCATTTCAGCCACTTGGTGGAGCATGTTGCTAACACGGGCCCTATCAATGATGATTTCCTAGATGAGCAGCTACATGAAGTATAGTCGACAGTGCCCTGGTACACTAATATAATGAATTTCTTAGTTTCTTATAAATTTCTTCTAGATTTCACCAAGGCTTAAAAGGAAAGGATAAAGAGCCAAGCAAAGTTTTATATATGGGATGATCCTTGCCTGTGGCAATTTTTTATGGATCAAGCCATCAAACGATGCATACTTGATAGTGAATTTCTTTTGATTTTGACATTTTGTCACTCTTATGCATGTGGAGGTCATTTTTTCCTAAATCAGGCAATGCGCAAGGTTCTAAAGTATGGGTTTTACTGGCCATCACTATTTCGAGATGCATATGATTTATATAGGACTTATGAAAACTGTCAGCGCACAGGTATGTGTGGTTCCCATAGGGAAATGCCTCAAAATGCCATATTAAATTGTGAGATTTTTCATATTTAGGACATGGAATTCATGGGTCCCTTTCCTTCCTTGTTTGGATTTCAATATATTCTACTTGCAGCTGATCACGTGTCAAAATAGGTGGAAGAAAAAGCCACCCAAATTGACGATTCTCTAGTGGTTATATATTTCTTAAAATTTAACATTTTCTTAAGGTTTAGAGTCTCGCAAGCCATCATCAGCGACAATGGGACGCATTTTTGCAACTGGACTATTGTGGCCTTCCTAAAGAAATATCAAGTGATGCATCAAGTCTCAACCACTTATCACCCTCAGATAAGTGGTCAGGCTGAGGCATCTAATTGAAAGATCAAGTCCATCTTAGAGAAGACAGTTAATCCTAACAAGGAGGATTAGAGGCATACAAGACTCCAATAGGGATGTCACCATTTAAGCTTATTTTTGGGAAGCCATGCCACCTTCCAGTGGAGCTACAACATAAGACTTATTGGGCAATTAAGAAGTGTAACATGGTGTTAGAAGTTATTGTTGCCCACAGAAAGTTACGACATGAAGCATTCGAGAATGCCTGTATTTATAAGGAAAAGACTAAGGCATTCTATGATCGCAACATCTCTAGGAAGACAATTATGGTGGGACAAAAATTACTTTTATATCATTCATGCCTCAAGCTCTTTCCAGTTAAGTTACACTCCCGATGGATAGGTCCTTATGAGGTTACACAGGTATATCCCCAAAGAGTAATGGAGATAAAAAATGTTAAGACGGGGAAAGAGTTTAGAGTCAATGGACATCATCTCAAGCCCTACTTTGAGGGATTTCAAATACACAATGTGGAGATGATGGAGCTTGAAGCTCCAATATGCTTTGGTTGATATCAGTTAACAAGGTCTGAGGTTGTGACCTTAAACAAGTACTTATTAGGAGGCACACTAACAGTATCCTTTCATTTTAGTTCTTTGTTGTTTCAGTTTTTTATTTATTATTGCATTCATTTAATTACCTTATTTGCTTTTTGTCTATTTTACTTTTAAGAATGCAAAACTGGAGTTGTGACTTATGCTTTCAAGTTGCTAAGCCGTCTTTGATCCAAGAGAGTCCTTATGTTCTCATCCCCTTACTTGTGTTTTTTTATTAATTTTAAGACATTAAAGAAATTGTCCCATTTAAGTGTGAGGGTGGGGCCAGTTTTAAAATTTTTGCAGTTGAACTGTGATGAATGTTAAACCATGCCATTTTGTTATAGTATTTAGACTAAGAATTAAGTTGTGTGCTTGAATTTGAATTAGGTAGCTTGAGTGGAAGGTGAATCAAATGGATTGATTAAAGTAATTAGTTGCATAAACTCAGTTAATAATTTAACAATTGAGTGATTAGGTAATGTATGAAATTTTAATGGATTTTCATATAAGCATATCCAAAGTTTTGATCCTATATGAACGCATTTCATAGTCATAATGTTTCTTGTTATGCTTCCTTAGGAAGATTACCTTCAGAACTTACATTAAACCAATTTGAAACTACAAGACGCATGCTTTATAGAAATGATTGAGGCCTTCTTTGTTTTGAACCCTTAGCTTAAATGACCCACCAACTCATTTTCCCTTTGCCATTTTGAGTCTTTAACCTTGTTTGTTTCTGAATTAATCACCTTACATTGAAACCTGAAAAACCCATTAGCCTTACCTATCACAAGTATATGATTTAGGGACTTTTATTTTGTATTAAATTCTGAAATATTTTGATAGGCACTTCTACTCATGTTTTATTGATTTGTGCTGTTATTATTTCCTTATTATTTTAGTGTTATTCAAAAGAAAAAAGAGAAAGAAAAAAGAGAAAAAAGAAAAAAAAAAGCATCTTCATTTTTGGTGTTATTGATTAAAAACGTCTTTGCTTCTACTATTAAAGGAAACATAGTAGCATTAGTTAGTGATTAGTAGTTTTAGTTGGTATTTATATGCATATCTCAGAATTTTTATTTGGTTGTTCCTTCTTACTTAGCACTTTGTTAATACTTGTGAGTTACCCTTTAACTGTTTTGCCTTGCCTTAACCCAAACCTATTACAATCCTTAGTAAAAGTCCTTTTGTATCCATGATAACATGTAATCTATGTGCTAGAGAATTGGTGAATTTGCAAGCCTATGGTAGCGTAGTATCTTAGGGGGAGCATTAAGTGAAACAATGACCTTAACACTTGAGTGAAATGAGTGAACATCGTGAGGAAAATCCATCTTAATTTTATTTTACCTTTGATCAACTACCTTCAACTTTGTTTATGTGCATTGATGAAAAGATTATGATATATGTAGTAGTTCAATACTTGAGTTTGTCGAAGTTTGAAGGATTGTATACACTCGATTTTCTTTGAAAACAAAGTGACAGAATATCTGGTTATTTTTAAATTGCTTGAGGGCAAGCAATAGTTCAAGTATGGGGTTACTTGACATGATTGAATTATCTTATATTTTCTTATGCATTTTAATATCTTTTCAATGTTATTATTGTGTTTAAATACTTAATTTTTGTTCATTTTATACTTACATATAGATTAAAGGATTGAACATAAATATATGCTAAAAGGAAGAAGAATCACTCACTCTCGACATCGATGTAAGATAGTGATTTAATTGACAACATATTTAACGGATAGCACATGTTGAAGGCATATGGAAGTAGAAATTCATCACTTACGTGCATGTCTGTGCATACAAGAATGTGAATTAATGGAAGCACTATAAAGCATGATGGATGATAGAGTTTAATGGATAAAAGAGCAGTCCACGCCAAAGAAGCAAAGTAGTGGTTGGATTGATGAAATGAAGGCGTGAGCTGTGCATGAGCTATCTATTGTTCTTCACATGAATTAAATGTATAAGGCTGGAAAGTGGGAAGGAGTAAGGAACGATGATGTAGTAGCTGACGTACTAATAAGATCAAAACTCCCCGTCGAGAAGAGAAACAATGCAGAAGACCAAACGACAACGTTGTACAGCTAAGGGTTTTGTGTGAATTTAAAAGAGAGCAGTAGTGGTAGCGTAAAGAAGAGCAGAAGAAATGATGGTTATGGCTTCAACACTTTACGACAAGGTGGCAGCTTAGAGCCACCTTTCCATGAGAGGCTCTCCATCGTAGGAACAACTACAACATTTTCTTTACTTCATTTTGCATTAGCTTTTTCATTGGTTTTTAGCTATAGTTGGTTGTTCATTCATTACTTTCCATAAGTAGCTATTTTCTTCCAATTTTATTGCTTTATTTCCATATGTCCAAATCTTTTAATATTGATTCCATTGGTTTATAGCTTGATTAGTGTTAATCACATTTTTACATGTTCTAGGATATTTAGAATGAATGTTTAATGGATTTTATAATTGAAATTCGTGAATTTTGTAAGGAATCTTTATGTTAGATCAATGGATGTTTATTCCTTCAATATTTCAGCTTTAATCTTTGTTGTTTGAGTTTATTTATGTGATTTTTTCAGATATGAAATTATTGGGTATTTGAATGTTTAATGGTTTACGTTATGTATTTTTGCTTATTTATGATGCTTTTGATTAATTTATGCTCAGTAGTTAGGATTTATATATGTTCTTATATTCATGATCAATTAATTTGGGTTTTTGTGCAAGTTGTGTATGGTGGAATTTTCATTTTAATGCAATTAGTTTAGAGTTTATAACTTCCAGCCTTGGTTTTATTTAATTGAGTACATGTTTTGTTTATTTAATATCAATTGTGGTTAAAATGAACATGTGTGGCTATACTACTTAGGGGTTTGGAGATATTATGAGGATGACAGATGGAAATGGTAAGAATGGAGTTAAATTTGTCTTAAATTAGTGCTTGTAGGTCTAGATTGGTTAGGATTTAGGATAAACGTTATGAATTAGGAATTGCTTATAGGCTTGATCACCCTTTAGGTAACTTTCTAATTTGAAGGCTAAGGATGTGCATGCGATATGTAATAGTCTATAGTGATTATAGGAAGTAGCAATAGGTTAGTTGAATTTGTCAGGTTACTTAATCAACTAATCTAGGATCCTATACCTATAGGTTACACCTTTCGAGCTTATGAGTAGGTGGCCTAAGTTAGTTGTTTCTTAGTACCTAATGCATCTTTGCTACTAAACTTAGAGAGCCTATTCTAGGTTATAGTGAGATCGGGGCATTTTTAGAGCTTATTGGTTTTACATATTTTAGAGAAATTAAGGGTTTAGCTTCAAGAGCTTAATCAAGTCCATTGGCTAACACCATGATGAGAGTACCTTTTATTTAGATTTAAGTATCAATGAACATCCCAAAGTCCCAAAGATATCTCCAACCCACTTATTTACAATTGTTGTTAGTATTTTCTAAATTCGCTTTGTGTTTGTATTTTGTTTATGTTCTTTGCATCTTAGTTATCTCGTTCCATCATTTCAGGGTGTTTTGTTTTCTTTTAATTGCAACATTTGAAATAGCATTTGCATCCTAGCTCTTTGTGGTTCTAGCTCACCATTTACTACATAGTTTAGTAGTTAGGAATTTATTATTTGGTAGTTAGCGACAAGCTATCACAAACACTAGTAATGACCTAATTATAAGCCTATACGCATGATAATCATCTAAGAAACACTTAAAAACACATTTAAACATTGTAGAAAATCATAATACAATCTACACCTATCAACATCCCTACACTTAAAACTTTGCTTGTCGTCAAGAAAACGTAAAACGTAAACAAACAAAACACATAAATACATAATACATAAAAACACAATTATAAACAATTCAATAATATTACAATGGCATAAATTCTTATTAAATTAACTTAACCTCAAACATCAATCACTTTAAACATGCCAGTGTACTAACTTATTCCTTTCATGTTTAAATATGTTGCTTTGAAAATACATATTAATCCAAATATTAACACCCTATTAATATACTTATATTACTTGTAAGCTAATAGTTGTAGTTTATATTATGTTTTAGTAGGTGTTTTAGTGTGTTTATAGGTTTTGATTGGATTATTATAGCATGTTTGGGTTTAGAATTATGTTAATGTGCTTGTTTATTTATGTTTTAAAGAGTTATGTGGTTTAAGGCATGATGTTGAACCTCAATCCTATGTTCTTGAGTTGTTTTGATGTGTTTATTAGTTAATGAACCCAGAAAAATAAAAATTGAAGAAAGTTGGAGCATGCTTGGGCGAAAAGGTAAGGTCACGATCTTGACATGAGTGTCACAGTCATGACAAAAGGTTCCTCCCTAGTGTCAAGATCATATATGGAGTGTCATGATCATGATAAAATGTTTTTATACCGAGTCACGATTATGACAACCCTATCACAGTTGTGACAGACCCTTGACAGTATAGGATTTTCCATCTATTTTGATGTTTAAAGGGCATTTTTAAGACAATATGACCTGGGTAAGCCCTAAAATTAACCTTAAGTCACTTATTTACTATAAATGAATAAAAAGAGACCAAAAACAAGCAACCAACATCTTACCAACTTGACATTAATCTAAGCAAGATCAAGAGGAGCATCAATTGTCTAGTATTTTCTAGATTTGTAGATTCAGCTCCAATTTTTTTCTTTCCTTTTGTTATTTTCATTAAAATTGATGTGTAAACTAGATTGGAAGATGTTATACATGTTGATGACGTTTTAATTTCATACTATGATTTGTTCTTGGCTCATTTTATGATTATTGTTTTTTATTTCAATGCAATATTTTGGGTGCTATGATATTTCTGTATGGTTATAATTTGATAATAAATCAAGAGAGTGAGTTAATAGTTATCTAATTAGGCTGGATAATGAGAGTTAACAACCTAATAAGTCATGAAAATATCAAATTGATAATTATACGAAGAGAGATCTTGTGTGAGAACTTGATTATATGATAAATAGCTTAAGAACTAGTTGAAAACCTTAGGTTTTTTTTGTGAATTGAGAGATTGCAAATCTAGAATTTCAAAATCAATTAGGGATAATTAATTGGGTTTAATTGATTAGTTCATGAGAAAGAAAAATCAAACAATTTAAAAATCTAGGATCGACACCAAATTGAATAAAAATGGTTAAGAAAGCAAAATGACGATAGAACAAGTCATATAATTTCATAGTTGATTATCCTTGTTTTATTGTGACAGCTCAATTTTTAAATAGTTTAGTTCTCAATTTGATTTTTTTATGTTAATTTATGAATTTATTTTCACTCAACTCGTATTTGATTGCTTAAGTTTTTTATTATTTTTATTTTCATTCAAATCATTTTTTTACAACCTTAGACAAAGTTAGGTTCATTTAGTTTTAGATAATTCTTTGTTGGATCGATATCTTAATTACTAAAAGTTTATGATTTGTATACTTGCAAATATTAAGGATTTTATATTAAATAAAACTTGCTTAAAAAGTTTTTGGCATCGTTTCCAGGGAATTAGTTTAGGACTAGTTGAATTCCTTTGTTCTAAGGAATTTCATTTTCTCCTTTCTTGTGTCCATATGACCGCATGAATGCAAGAGTTACTCGACGTTCAAACAATGGCAAAAGAATTCAATCAAAAAGACCAGCAATGAACCCGTACGGATTTCATGAGACCAGGGGTCAACGCTGCACATCAAGGCATCATTAGACCACTGGTGCAAGTAGTATCATTCGAGATCAAGCCAGCTTTGATGAACATGCTAAAAACTAATATGCAGTTTTATAGGTTAACTAATGAGGATCCTAACATCCATTCGGTAAATGTTCTAGAAATATGTGATACGTTTCGATATCATGGAATGTCGGAAGATACTGTTAGGATGAGTATCATAATATCTTATTAGGATAAGTCTCTTTCCCTTCATATTAAGGGATAGAGCTAAAGCATGGTATCACTCACTAAACCCAACCAACATCACATCATCGGAGCAGCCTGTGCATGAGTTTTAGACAAGTACTTCCTTCTGACAAAGAAGACAAGGTTGATAAATGAAATTACAAATTTCCTACAAAGTGATAGGGAGTCATTTTATGTAGCATAGGAGTGTTACAAGGATTTGCAAAGGAGATGTCCTTACCAGAACTTACTTGAAAAAATCCTCCTTTTATAACGGAGTTAATCCCTCCACAAGGGGAACCATTGATGTGGCATATGGAGGATCTCTAATAAGAAAAATAGTTGAGGAATCGAAGGATTTGTCAAAAGGGATGGCGAGCAATATTTATCTTTGGATGTTATATAAAAGTAGACAATAAGCATCCTTTCGTTATTAGAAGGGAGTCATTACTGTTAATTTGATTACATAAATGTAGGCAAAGATTGACAATTTAACCCGTCAATAACTTGGGAGCCTCTTCATCGGCTTCAATTAAAACAGTTCAGCATAGGTGTGAATTATGTGGACAAGACAACGATGATACCATTGACTGCTTTTTAGTGCAAAAAAGTGAAACATAGTAACTCAACTATATGAGAGCAAAATATGGTCGAGAAGGAGGAAATAATCCTTATAATCTTGGGTGGAAGAACCACCCAAAATTTTCTTATTTGAACAATGCAAGGGGTCAATTTTAAAGTCAAGGGCCACCTGGATTTCGAAAAGAGAAATCTAATTCTAATGACTATAAACTGGACAAAATCTTGGACAAGTTCGTAAACATAGATAACGCTCATAAGAAGCTAAAAGAGAAGTTCAAAAAAGTCACTAAAAACCATGCCTCTTCCATTCATAATTTAGAGGTCTAAATGAGTTAACTAGTAAATCCATTGTCTACAAAAAGTATGGGGAGTCCCACGAGCAATACCAAAATGAACCCAAGGGAGAAAATCAAAGTAATCACACTCATAAGTGGGGAAGAACTGGAGCAATCAGTAGAGAAAAGATCTAAACACTTAGAAGAAGACTAAGAAAAGAAGAAGAAGGATATAAATATGAGTGAGTACCCTCCTTATATTGCCTCTCTGCCATATCTAACTAAGATTCCATTCCCCCAATGATTAATAAATAAAAAATTGATGCACATTTTGCAAAGTTCATGGAGAAGTTGAAAACTTTGAAAATTAATATATCCTTTTTTTAAGGCATTGCAACATATGCCTAAGTAAGCAAAGTTTCTTAAAGACATATTACAAAAGAAGCAAACTTGGGAAGAGAATCAAACAGTCACACTAATCAAAAGTTGTAGCCTTATTATCACCAGTCACATGCCTTCGAAGTTGAAAGATCTTGGAAGCTTTACAATACCCTATGAATTGGTGAATTAGAATTTGAAAAGTGTTTATGCGACTTAAGTGCAAGTATAAATCTTATATCTTTATCGACCTTTAGGAAATTAGGGCTCAACAATGTGAAGCCAACTTCAATGCGTATCTGGTTAGTAGATCGATCCATAAAGAAACCATTTGGCATGGTGGAGGATGTTATCATAAAGGTGGACAAGTTCATTATTCTTATAATTTTTACATACTAAATTTTGAAGAGGATGAGAACTGTCCACTAATTCTTAGACAACCTTTCATAAACACTGGGGAAGCACTGATAAATGTTTATAAAGGCAAATTGCTTCTTCAAATTGGTGATGAGCAAGTGGAGTTTAGCATGAACAAAGACTTGAAACATCCAAAAGAAAGTAGCTCTTGCATGAAAATAGATGTAAGAGAAAGGTTACTTTGAATAAGTAAGCTATGAGGAATAGGTGACAAAAGATATAGAGATCGAGGCATATTTAGAAGTCCCTATTCAAGAAGCTAAAACAGAAGAGTGGACAATGGTGATTACAAAAGAATGAGCAATTCACCTTCTTACAACATAAACTGTTTAATTTCGTCAAAGATTCAGGGGATTTATCATTCCCGATTATGCATACAATTTGTTATTAAGAAGAGTACTACTAAATTTACTTAGATGTCCTAATTTGATTGATCATGCCTTTTCTAGTATCTCACCACATGTATCATATGCACAATCTACTAAACTAAAAGTGACCTAAAACGATGGTAGTAAGCCACTCATAATTGGCCTATGGTGAGTTTTGAAGAATGGAAGGTCAAGCTAATGACCATAACTTAGCATGTTTGGTAGTTAGATTGCAATTGTTATATAGTTAGGTTTGTTTTGAATTCTAGTAATTAGGTTTTAATTTTCATGTTCTTATAACGGTTTAGATTTTTTGAAGTGATTATAAGTTAGGGAAGTAAGCTTAGGAGTCAACTAAAGGAACAAAAGATAAAGAAAAGGAAACCTAGAGGAAGGTCTTCACTTTGTTCTCCAATAATAACATCGTTACCACCGTAACGAGTTTATGCTTTAAACTTTCTTTTTTTTCCTTTTTTCTTGTCATTTTTAGTTTCCTTTATGTGTTTTTTGTTCTCCTCACATTGAGTACAATATGTTGTCTAAGTGTAAGGAGGTTTGTTGGCCCCCAAATTTTTTTTCTTGATGAATAAGTACGATTTACATCAATTATAAGATCTTTATGAAAGTTATGG
>JAOQML010158117.1:0-13692 GCA_027568935.1 Erythroxylum urbanii | reverse complement strand
CTCATAATATATTATTAATAAGTCATAATGTTAATACATGAATCACAAATATCCATTGGCCTAGGGCACACTACTAATATGTTCCCAACGACCATGCCAACTAGTTGTTTTCACATCGAAGCTGTAAAGTGACAATTACAATTGGTCCTTTACTCACCAAAAGTGCCCAGTGACTATGCCAACAGATTGTTTTGCTCAACTAAAGTGCCCAATGACCATGCCAACATGTTGTTTTCCTCACTGAAGGTACCTTATGACCATGCCAACTGGCTATTTTCTCACCTAAGTTGGATAGCAAATGTTACAATAGGATCTTTTGCTGCTAAAAGTGACCAACGACTATTTCCACGGATTGTTTTGCTCATCAAAGGTACCCAATGACCATGCCAACCGGTTGTTTTCTCACCTAAGGTGGACAGTGACTATTACAATGGGATCTTTTCTCGTCAAAAGTGCCCATCAACCATGATAACTAGTTGTTTTTCCAACCAAAGATATGCCCACAAATTGTTTCTCACTGCAAGTACCAAGCAACCATTCTAACAAGTTGCTTTGATGTCCAAAGACATGCAAATGGGATGTTTTCTCAATGACAGAATGTTTTCAAATCAAAATTTCTCAATGACCACTACAATGGGTTCTTTACTCATCGAAAGGGCCCAATGACTATGCCAAGAGGTTGTTTTGCTCACCTAAAGTGCCCAACGACCATGCCAACAGGTTGTTTAGCTCATCGAAGGTGTCCAGTGCCCATGCAAACTGGTCGTTTTCTCACCGAAGTTAGAAATGACTGTTACAATGGGATCTTTTCTCGTCAAAAATGTCCAGCGACTGTGTCAATGGGTTGTTTTTCTCATCGAAAATGCCCAACTAGGACGCTAACTGGTTGTCTTCTCGCCTAAGCTAGAAAATGACCATTATAGCGAGCTCTTTTCTCATCAAAGTGCTCAGCGACTATAATAATGGGTTGTTTTGCCCACCAAAACTATCCATCGACCAAGTTAACTGGTTGTTTTTCCAAGCGATGATGTGCCCATGAACTGTTTTCTAATCTAAAGTGTCCAACAACCATGCCAGCGGGTTGTTTTACCCACCAAAGATGTGCGATTAGGTTGTTTTCTCAATGAAAGAGTCCAGAGGCTATGCCAATAAGTTGTTTTCACATGGAAGCTGCCTAGTAACCACTGCAATAGGTTCTTTGCTCATCAAAAGTGCCCAGTGTCTATGCCAATAGGTTGTTTTGCTCACATAAAGTGCACAAGAACCATGTTAATAGGTTTTTTTACTCACCAAAGTTGCCCAATGACCATGCCAATTGGTTGTTTTCTCACCTATGCTAGACAATGACTGTTAGAATGTTTTCTCACCCGGCGATTGTGTCAACGAGTTGTTTTGCTCACCGAAGGTGCTCAACGGCAATGCCAATTGATCATTTTCTCACCTAAAGTTGACAGCGACCATTACAATGGGATCTTTTCTTGCCAAAAGTGCATAGTGACTGTGTCAACGGGCTTGCTCACCGAAAGTGCCCATCGAACATGACAACTGGTTATTTTTCCAACCAAAGATGTGCCAACGAACTGTTTTCTCACCAAAGGCACCTAGCAACCATGCCAACGAGTTGTTTTGCCCACCAAAGTTGTGTAAATGGGTTATTTTCTCAATGAAAATGGACAATGACTATATGAATGGGTTGTTTTACTCACCGAAGGTGCGTAGCAACGACCCTTTCAACTAGTAATTTTCCTACCAATGGTGCCTAGCGGCGGTGCCGATGAGCAATTTTTTTAACGAAGTTACCCAATGACTGAGTTAACTGGTTGTTTTTCTCAATGAAGTTGCCCAACGGGTTATTTTGCTCACTGAAAGTGCCATAGGCCATGCCAACTGGTTGTTTTTCCCATCAAAGATGTGCCCATAGATTGTTTTTTCATCGAAGTTGTCCAGCAACCATGTCAGCGGGTTGCTTTGCTCACCAAAGATGTACCAATAGGTTGTTTTATCATTGAAAGTGCCTAGCAATGGTGTGAACGGGTTGTTTTGCTCACCAAAGGTGCCTAGTGACCATGTCAACAAGTTGTTTTCTTACTGAAGGTGCCTAGCAACGAAGCCAATGGGCAATTTACTCTCCGAATGCCCTAAGTGACTATGTCATCGATTTGTTTTCCTTATAGAAGGTCCCCAACGATTGTGGCAATGGACAATTTTATTAGCAAAAGTGCCCATTGACCATCTTAATGATTTGTTTGACTTACCAAAAATGCCCAACGACCATATCAACTGGTTTTTTTGCTTAACAAAGAGGTGCCCACAGACTGTATTCTCACCGAAGCTGCCTAAAAACCATACTAGTGGTCTGTTTTGCAAAAAAATGTAGCAATTGCTTGTTTTCTTATTGAAAGTGAATGAGTAGCTTTGCTCACTGAAGGTGCCCAGCGACAATGTCAACTAATTTTTTTCTCATTGAAGGTTCCCAATAATAACATCAAAGGGTTGGTTTGCCAGCCAAAGATGTGCAAATAGGTTGTTTTCTCAACGAAGTGCCCAGTGACTATGTGAATGGGTTGTTTTGTTCACCCAAGTTGCCTAGCAACCACGCAGCTGGTTGTTTTCTCACCGAAGGTGCCTGGCAACAGTGCCAATGGGTAATTTTCTCAGCGAAAAAGCCCAGTGATTATGTCAACGAGTTGTTTTCCTCCCCAAAGGTGTCTCACGGTTATGCTAATGGATTGTTTTGCTCACCGAAATTTTGCAACGACCATGCCAACTGGTTATTTTCAAATCGAAGCTGCCTAGTGAACGCTACAATTGGTTCTTTACTCATCAAAAGTGCTTAGTGACTATTCCAGTAGGTTGTTTTGCTCACCTAAAGTTCCCAGTGACCATGCTAACAAGTTGTTTTGCTCACCGAAGGCGCCCAGCGACCATGGGCACTTTCGATGAGCATGTCAATAGGTTGTTTTCTCAATGAAAGTGCCCAACGACTAAGCCAACAGGTTATTTTCACATCGAAGTTGCCAAGTGATCGTTACAATGGCTTTTTTGCTCATCGAAAGTGCCCAATGACTATGCTAATAGGTTGTTTTGCTCACATAAAGTGCGCAGCGACCATGCTAATAGGTTGTTTCGCTCACCGAAGGAACCCAGCAATCATACCAACCTGTTGTTTTCTCACCTAAGCTAGATAGCGACTAATACAATGGGATCTTTTCTTACCAAAAGTTCCTAACGACTATGTCCATGGGTTATTTTTCTAGCCAAAGGTGCCCAATGACTATGTCAACTAGTTTTTTTCTCACCTATAGTGGATAGTGACCATTACAATGAGATCTTTTCTCGCCAAAAATGGCTACTATGTCAACAGGTTTCCTCACTGAAAATGCCCATCGACCATAACAACTGGTTGTTTTTCCAACCAATGTGCCTACAAACTGTTTTCTCTCTGAAGGTACCCAGCAACCATGCCAACGGGTTATTTTACCCACCAAAGATGTGATAATATGCCCACAAACTATTTTCTCATCGAAGGTGCCCAGCGACCATGCCAACTGGTTATTTTCTCACCTAAGCTGGACAATAACTGTTACAATGGGATCGTTTCTCGTCAAAAGTGCCCAACGACTATGTCAACAAGTTATTTTGCTCACCGAAAGTGCCCAACTACTATGCCAACTGGTTTTTTCTCACCTAAGCTGGATAATGACCGTTACAGTAGGCTTTTTCTTACCAAAAGTGCCTAATGACAATAATAATGGATTGTTTTGCTCATTGAAAGTATCCATCAACCATGCCTACTAGTTGTTTTTCTAACCAAAGATGTGCCCACGAACTATTTTCTTATTGAAGGTGCCTAGCAAACATGCCAGCGGGTTGTTTTGCCTACTAAAGATAAGCCAACGGGTTTTGTTCTCAATGAAAGTTCCCAGTGACTATGCCAACAGGTTGTTTTGCTCACCTAAAGTGCCCAGTGACCATGCCAATTGGTTGTTTTGCTCATCAAAGGTGCCCAACAACCAAGCCAATTAGTTATTTTCTAACCTAAACTGGATAGCAATGGTTACAATGGGATCTTTTCTCACCAAAAGTGCCCATCGAGTGTGTCAACTGGTTGTTTTACTCACCAAAGGTGCGCAAAGGACCAAGTCAACTAGTTATTTTCTCACCTAAACTAGATAGTGGCCCTTACAATGGGATTTTTTCTTGCCAAAAGTGCCCAGTGACTACGCCAATGAGTTGTTTTGCTTACCAAAAGTGTTGATTGATGATGACAACTGGTTGTTTTTACAACCAAAGATCTGCCCACGAATTTTTTTCTCACTAAAGCTACCTGGCAACCATACCAATGGGTTGTTTTGCCCACAAGACATGTGCCAATGGGATGTTTTCTCAACGAAAGAGTCCAGCGACAATGTGAATGGGTTGTTTTGCTCACCAAAGGTACCTAACGACCTTTCAACTAGTTTTTTTTCCCATTAAAGATGCTTAGAAACGTTGCCAATGAGTAATTTTCTTAACGAAGTTGCCTAATGATTGTGTTAACTGGTTGTTTTCGTTACCAAAGGTGCTTAGATATCCTGCCAAGGAATATTTTGTTCACTAAAGGTTCCCAAGGACCATGCTTTTCATATTGAAGCTTCCCAGTGACTGCTACAATAGGTTCTTTACTCATCGAAAGTACCCAGTGACTATGTCAATAGATTCTTTTCCTGACCTAAAGTGCCCAGCCAATATGCTAATAGGTTGTTTTTGCTCAGTGATCATGCCAAATGGTTAGTTTCTCACCTAGGCTGGACTGTAATCATTACAATGGGATCTTTTCCCACCAAAAGGGCCTAGCGACTATGTCAATGGGTTGTTTTGCTCACTAAAAGTGGCCAGCTAGTATAAAACTGGTTGCTTTCTCTCCTAAGCTAGATAATGATTGTTACAGTGGGCTCTTTTCTCTCCAAAAGTCCCCAGCAACTATAACAACGAGTTGTTTTTCTCACTGAAAGTGCCCATCGACCATGCCAACTACTTGTCTTTCTAACCAAAGATGTGCCCACGAACTGCTTTCTCATTGAATGTGCCCAACAACCATGCCAATGGGTAGTTTTGCCTACAAAAGATGTGCCAATGGGTTGTTTTCTCAGTGAAAATGCCCAGAGACTATGCCAAGAGGTTGTGTTCACATCAAAGCTACATAGTGACCGCTACAATGGGTTCTTTACTCATCGAAAGTGCCCACTGACTATGCCAACAGCTATTCTCCTCACCTAAAGTGCCCAGCAACTATGCCAATAGATTGTTTTGCTCATCGAAGGTGCCCAACGACCTTGCCAACTGATTGTTTGCTCACCTAAGCTAGACAGCGACCATTACAATGGGATCTTTTCTGGCCAAAAATGCCCAGCGACTGTGTCAACGAGTTGTTTGGTTCACCGAAAGTGCCCAGCTATTACGTCAATTGATTGTTTTCTCACCTAAGCTGGACAATAATTGTTACAGTGGTCTCTTTTCTGCTTAAAAGTCCTCAGTGACTGTAACAACAGGTTTTTTTGCTTACCGAAAGTGCCTAGCTACCATGCCAACTTGTTTTTTTCTCACCTAAGCTAGACAATGACCGTTACAGTGGGCTCTTTCCTTATCAAAAATGCCCAGCGACTGTAACAACAAGTTGTTTTCTCACTGAAAATGTCCATCAACCATGCTAGCTAGTTGTTTTTCCAATCAAAGATGTGCCCACGAATAGTTTTCTTATCAAAGATGCCCAGCAACCATGCTAGTGGGTTGTTTTGCCTGCCAAAGATATGCTAATGGGTTGTTTTCTCAATGAAAGTGCCCAGTGACTATGCCAACAGGTTGTTTTCACAATGAAGCTGTCGAGTGACCGCTGGTTCTTTACTCATCGAAAGTGCTTAATGACTATATCAATAGGTTGTTTTGCTCACCTAAAGTGCCCAGTGACCATGGCAATAAGTTGTTTTGCTTAATGAAGGGGCCCAATGACCAAGCCAACTAGTTGTTTTTTCACTTAAGCTAGGTAAGGATCATGACAATGGCTTCTTTTCTCTCTAAAAATGCCTAGCGAGTGTGTCAACTGGTTGTTTGGCTCATTGAAGGTGGCAAAAGGACCATGCCATTGGTTGTTCTATCACCTAAACTTGACACTGACTGTTGCAATAGGATTTTTTCTAACCAAAAGTGCCCAGCGACTGTGTCAGCGGGTTGTTTTGCTTACCAAAAGTGTCCATCGCTCATGACAACTGGTTGTTTTTCTAACCAAAGATGTGAATGGGTAGTTTTGCTCACCGAAGTTGCCCAGTGACCATGTCAACTAGTTATTTTACCACCAAAGTTGCCTAGTAACGGTTCCAATGGGCAATTTTCTCAGTAAAAATGTCCACTGATAGTGTCAACGGGTTGTTTTCCTCATCAAAGGTGCCTAACGATTATGCCAACAGATTGTTTTGCTCATCAAAGGTTCGCAACAACCATGCCAACTAATTGTTTTGACATTGAAGCTGCCTAGTGAATGCTACAATGGGTTCTTTGCTCATTGAATGTGCCCAGTGACTATGTCAACAGCTATTCTGCTCACCTAAAATGCCCAGTGAACATACCAATAGGATGTTTTGGTCACCGAAGGTACCCAACGACTTTTCGAACTGGTTATTTTCTCACCTAAGCTATACAACGACCGTTAGACTGGGATCTTTTCTTGCCAAAAGTGCCCATTGTTTTGCTCACCGTAAGTGTCCAACAACCATGCCAACTGGTTGTTTTCTCACCAAAGCTGGACAATGATTGTTACAGTGGTCTCTTTTCTTGCCAAAAGTCCCCAGTGACTATAATAACGGGTTTTTTTACTCACCAAAAGTGCCTAGCTACCATGCCAACTAGTTGTTTTCTCACCTAAGCTGGACATTGACCATTACAGTGGTCCCTTTTCTCACCAAAAGTTCCCAAAGGCTATAATAACGAGTTGTTTTTCTCACCGAAAGTGTCCATCGACCATGCCAACCAGTTATTTTTCCAACCAAAGATGTGCCCACGAATAGTTTTCTCATCGAAGGTGACTAGCAACCATGCTAGCTGGTTGTTTTGTCTACCAAAGATATGCCAATAGGTTGTTTTTTCATTGAAAGTGCCAGCGACTATGCCAAAAGGTTCTTTTCATGTTGAAGTTGCTAAGTGAATGCTACAATGGGTTCTTTACTCATCGAAAGTTCCCAATGACTATGCCAATAGGTTGTTTTGCTCACCTAAAGTGCCCAACGACCATGCCAATAGGTTGTTTTGCTCAATGAAGGTGCCCAATGACCAAGCCAACTGGTTGTTTTCTCACTTAAACTGGACAGCGATCGTTACAATGGGATCTTTTCTTACCAAAACATCCTAGCGAGTGTGTCAATCGGTTGTTTTGCTCACCGAAGGTGCCAAAAGGGTGATTCTAATTGGTCATTTTCTCACCTAAACTTGACAGTGAGCATTACAATGGGATTTTTTCTTGCCAAAATTGCCTAGCGACTATGTCAACGGGTTGTTTTGCTTACCGAAAGGGCCTATCGCTCATGATAACTGGTTATTTTTCTAGCCAAAGATGTGAATAGGTTCTTTTGCTCACCGGAGTTACCCAGGGACCACGTCAACTAGTTGTTTTATCATCGAAAGTGCCTAGCAATGGTTCCAATGGGCAATTTCTGAGTGAAAATACTCAATGATTGTGTCAACGGGCTGTTTTCCTCACTAAAGGTGCCTGACGATTATGCCAACGGATTTTTTTGCTCACCGAAGGTTCACAACAACTATGCCAACTAGTTGTTTTCACATTGAAGCTGCCTAGTGAACACTACAATGGGTTCTTTACTCATCGAAAATGCCTAGTGACTATGCCAATAGACTATTTTGCTCACCTAGTGTTCCCAACGACCATGCCAACAAGTTATTTTGCTCACCGACAACATCTAGCGACCATGCCAACTGGTTGTTTTCTAACCTAAGCTGGACAACAACCATTACAATGGGATCTTTTCTTCTCAAAAGCGCCCAGTGACTGTGTCAACGAATTGTTTTGATCACCGAAGGTGCCCAATGACTATGCCAACTGGTCGTTTTCTCACCTAAAGTAGACAGCGACCGTTTCAATCGGATCTTTTCTCGCCAAAAGTGCCCAGTGATAGTGTCAGCGGGTTATTTTGCTCATCGGAACCGTCCATTGACCACAGCCACTGGTTGTTTTTCTAACCAAAGATATGCCAACGAATTGTTTTCCCAATGAAGATACCAAGCTACCATGCCAACGAATTGTTTTGTCCACCAAAGATGTGCAAATGGGATGTTTTCTCAATGAAAGTGCCCAACAACTTTGCCAATAAGTTGTTTTCACATCGAAGTTGCCGAGTGACCACTACAATGGGTTCTTTACTCATAGAAAGTACCCAATGACTATCCCAACAGGTTGTTTTGCTCATCTCAAGTGCCCAACAACCATGTTAATAGGTTATTTTGCTCACCGAAGGCACCCAGTGACCATATCAATTGGTTCTTTTCTCACCTAAGCTGGACTGCGACCGTCACAATGGGATGTTTTCTAGCCAAAAATGCCAAGCAACTCTGTCAATGAGTTGTTTTACTCACCGAAAGTGCGCAGCTACTATGCCAACTGGTCGTTTTCTTGCCTAAACTAGACAATGACCATTACAGCGGGCTCTTTTCTCTCCAAAAGTGCCAAGCAACTGTAACAACGGGTTGTTTTTCTCACTGAAAGTGCCCATCGGTCATGCCAACTGGTTATTTTTTCCAACCAAAGAAGTGCCCATGAACTGCTTTCCGATCTAAAGTACCGAGGGACCAAGCTAGCGTGTTATTTTGCCCACCAAAGATGTGCCAATAGGTTGTTTTCCCATCGAAGCTGCCTAGTCACTGCTACTATAGGTTTTTTACTCATCGAAAGTGCCCAATGACTATGCTAATGGTTGTTTTGCTCACTTAAAGTGCCCAACGACCATGCTTACTGGTTGTTTTCTCACCTAAGCTGGACAATGACCGTTACAAAGGGATCTTTTTTAACTAATAGTGCCTAGCGACTATGTCAACGAGTTGTTTTGCTCACTGAAAGTGCCCAGCTGCCATGCCAACTTGTTGTTTTTCTAACCAAATATATGAATGGGTTGTTTTGCTCATCGAAGTTGCCCAGCGACCACGTCAGCTAGTTCTTTTCTCACCAAAGGTGCCTAGCAACGGTGCAAATGGGCAATTTTCTTAGCAAAAATACCCAGTGATTGTGTTAACGGGTTGTTTTTAACGATTATGCCAACGAATTGTTTTACTAATTGAAAGGTCACGGCCACCATGCCAATTGGTTGTTTTCACATCGAAGCTACCTATTGAATGCTACAGTGTGTTCTTTACTCATCTAAAGTGCCCAGTGACTATGAAACTACATTGTCTTCACATCGAAGCTGGCCACTGACCGCTACAATAGGTTATTTACTCATCGAAAGTTCCCAATAAGTTTGCCAATAGGATGTTTTGCTCATATAAAGTGTGCAGGGACCATGCCAGTAGGTTGTTTTGCTCACCGAAGGTGCCCAGTGACCATACCAACTAGTTGTTTTCTCACCTAAGCTGGATAGCGACCGTTACGATGGGATCATTCCTACTAAAAGTTCACGACGACTTTATCAATAGGTTGTTTTGCTCACCGAAGGTGCCCAATGACTATGGCAACTGATTTTTTCTCACCTAAAGTGGACAGCGACCATTACAATGGGATCTTCTCTAGCCAAAAATGCCTAGCGACTGTGTCAACAGGTTTCCTCACCAAAAGTTCCTATCGATCATAGACCAAAGATGTGCCCACGAATTGTTTTCTCATCGAAGGTACCCAGCAAACTTGAACGGGTTGTTTTGCCCACCAAAGATGTGAAAATGGGTTGTTTTCTCAATGAAAATGCACAACGATAATATGAATGGGTTGTTTTGCTCTCAGAAGGTTCCTAACGACCCTTTCAACTTATTTTTTTCCCACAAAAGGTGCCTAGCAATGGTGCTAATGAGCAATTTTCTCATCAAAATTTTCCATTGATCACGTTAACTGGTTGTTTTCCCCACGAAAGGTGCCCAACAATCATGCCAACAGAATGTTTTACTCACCAAAGGATCCCAGCGACTACGCCAACTACATGTTTTCATATCGAAGTTACCCAGTGACCGCTACAACAGGTTCTTTAGTCATCAAAAGTACACAGTGACTATGCCAAATGATTGTTTTGCTCATCTAAAGTGCCCAGCGACCACACCAGTAATTTGTTTGGCTCATCGAAGTTGCCCAGCGACCATGTCAACTAGTTGTTTTCTCACATAAGCTGGAGAGTGACCGTTACAATGGGATCTTTTCAAACAAAAAATGCCCAAAGATTGTGTCAACGGGTTGTTTTTTACACTGAAAGTGCGAAGCTACCATGCCAACTGGTTGTTTTCTCACCTAAGCTAGACCATGACCGTTACAGTGGGCTCTTTTCTCTCCAAAAGAGCCAAGCAACTATAACAATGGGTTGTTTTTCTCACTAAAAGTGCCTATTGACCATGCCAACTAGTTGTTTTTCCAACCAAAGATGTGCCCACGAATTGCTTTCTCATCAAAAGTGCCAAGGAACTAAGCTGGTATGTTGTTTTGCCTATCAAAGATATGCCAATGGGTTGTTTTCTCAATGATAGTGCCCAAAGACTAGGCCAAAAGGTTGTTTTCCCATCGAAGCTTCCTAGTGACAGCTACAGTGGGTTCTTTACTCATCGAAAGTGCCCAGTGACTATGCCATTGGTTGTTCTGCTCACTTAAAGTGCCCAGCGACAATGCCAATAGGTTGTTTTGCTCATCAAAGGTGCCTAACGACCTTGCCAACTGATTATTTTCTGACCTAAGCTGGACAACGACCATTACAAAGGGATCTTTTTTCACCAATAGTGTTTAGCATCTATGTCAACAGGTTGTTTCCCTTATCAAAAGTGGCCAATTACTATGCCAACTGGTTGTTTTTTAACCTAAGATAGATAATGACTGTTATAATGGTTTCTTTTATGGCCAAAAGTGCCCAATGATTGTAACAACAGGTTTTTTTACTCATTAAAAGTTCCTAGCTATCATACCAACTTGTTGTTTTGTCACCTAAACAGGACAATGATGGTTACAGTGGGAACGTTTCTCGCCAAAAAGCCCAGCGACCGTAACAACGGGTTATTTTGCTCACCAAAAGTGTCCATTGACCATGGCATTTAGTTATTTTTCTAACCAAAAATGTGCTCACGAACTATTTTCTCATTGAATGTGCCTAGCAACCATGCCAGCGGATTGTTTTGCCTACCAAAGATGTGCCAATGGGTTGTTTTCTCAATGAAAGTGCCCAACGACTATGCCAACAAGTTGTTTCCACAATGAAGCTGCCAAGTGACTGCTACAATGGGTTCTTTGCTCATCGAAAGTCTTTAATGACTATCTCAATAGGTTGTTTTGCTCACCTAAAGTGCCCAATGACCATGCCAATAGGTTGTTTTTCTCAATGAAGGTGCCCAATGGCCAAGTCAACTGGTTGTTTTCTTATTTAAGCTAGAGAGCAATCGTTACAATGGGATCTTTTCTTGCCAAAAGTGCCTAGCGAGTGTGTCAACTGGTTCTTTTCTCACCTAAGATGGGTAGAAACCTTTACAAAGGGATCCCTTTTCACCAATAAAGCACAGTGATTGTGTCAATGGGTTGTTTTGCTCACTGAAAGTGGCCAACTACGATGCCAACTGGTTGTTTTCCCACCTAAGTTGGAAAATGACTATTATAGTGGTCTCTTTTCTAGCCAAAAGTTTCCAATGACTGAAACAACAGGAATTTTTGCTCACCAAAAGTGCCTAACTATCATCTCAACTAGTTGTTTTGTCACTTAAGCTGGATAATGGCTCTTACAGTGGGCTCTTTTCTCATAAAAATTACCCTGTGACTGTAACAATGGGTTGTTTTTTTCACCGAAAGTGTCCATTGACCATGCCAACTAGCTGTTTTTCCAACTAAAGATGTGCCCACAACTATTTTCTCGTCGAAAGTGTCCAGTAACCATGCCACCGGGTTCTTTTGCATACCAAAGATAAGCCAATGGGATGTTTTGTCAATGAAAGTACCCAGTGACTATGCCAATAGGTTATTTTGACAATGAAGCTACCTAGTGATCGCTACAATGGGTTCTTTACTCATCAAAAGTGCTTAATGACTATGTCAACAGGTTGTTTTGCTCACCTAAAGTGCCTAATGACCATGCCAATAGGTTGTTTTGCTCAATGAAGGTGCCCAATGACCAAGCCAACTAGCTGTTTTCTCACCTAAGCTAGACAGCGATCGTTACAATGGGATCTTTTCTCGCCAAACGTGCCAACCGAGTGTGTCAATTAGTTGTTTTATTCACCAAAGGTGCCAAAAGGACCATGGCAACTAGTTGTTTTCTCACTTGAACTAGAAAGTGACTGATACAATAGGATTTTTTCTTGCCAAAAGTGCCCAGCGACTATGTGAAGGATTGTTTTTCTAATTAAAAGTGCCTATCGATCACGACAATGGGTTGTTTTTCCAACCAAAGGTGCCTAGAAACGGTGCTAATAAGTAATTTTCTCTACAAAATTTCTTAGTGACTATGTTAACTGGTTGTTTTCCTTACCAAAGGTGCCTAGCGATCATGCCAACGGAATGTTTTGCTCACCAAAAGTTCTTAATGACCATGACATCTGGTTGTTCTCACATTGAAGCTTCCCAATGATTGCTACAATGGGTTCTTTTCTCATCGAAAGTGCCCAATACATTGACTATGTCAACAAGTTGTTGGCTTACCTAAAGTACCCATCCACCTTACCAATATGTTGTTTTGCTCACCGAAGGTGTCGAGTTATCATGCTAATTGGTTATTTTCTCACCTAAGCTAGACAATAACCGTTACAATGGGTTGTTTTGCTCACTGAAAGTGCCTAGCTACTATGCCAATTGATTCTTTTCTTTCCTAGGCTACACAATGACTATTACAGTGGGCTCTTTCCTCTTCAAAAGTACCCAGCAACTGTAACAATGAGTTATTTTACTCACTGAAAGTGCCCATTGGCTATGCCAACTAGTTGTTTTTCCAACTAAATGTGTGCCCACCAACTACTTTCTCATCAAAAGTGCCCAATAACCATACCAGCAGGTTGTTTTGCCACCAAAGATGTGCTAATGGGTCGTTTTCTCAATGGAAGTGCCCAGAGACTATGCCAAGAGGATGTTTTCACATTGAAGCTGCCTAATGACCGTTACAACAGATTCTTTACTCGTCGAAAGTGCCCAGTGACTATGCCAATAGGTTGTTTTGCTCACTTACAGTGCCCAATAATCATGCCAATTGGTTGTTTTGGTTACTGAAGGTGCCCAACGACCTTGCCAACTGGTTATTTTCTCACCTAAACTGGACAACGACCATTACAATGAGATCTTTTCTCGCTAAAAGTGCCTAGAGATTGTGTCATCAGGTTGTTTTTCTTACCAAAGGTGCCCAATGACTATGCCAACTAGTTGTTTCTCACCTAAACTGGATAGCGACTGTTACAATGAGGTCTTTTCTAGCCATAAGTGTAACATCCCGGTCCCACATAACGGGTCGGATCAGGGAACCGGGTCTATGAGAAGACCAATGAGAGAAGTAATGA
>JAOQML010158082.1:0-13694 GCA_027568935.1 Erythroxylum urbanii | reverse complement strand
ATAGCATGTAACCTATTAGCATTCATTGGATTAAAGAAGAAAGAGGTACATTTGATGGACCATCTTCCTTCTTTCATTATCAAAAACCGAAATTGGTATGTCACATTTAGGTTAATAGTCTTTTCATATAGCCATCTTAAAGACAAATGGGAAGAGTCTCATTTATTGGCTTCTTTATGATTGATTAAAAAAGAAGTGATGGATTTGATGCAAATTTATTTTTTCCTTTAAGATTAATCGAAATTGAGAGGGTGTAAGAAGGGGTTCTTGCATTGTTTTGACTCTCTCTCTCCTATCTTGCAGGGTGAGCTGAAAATTGTATGAGAGTGTTTAATCTTTTGGCTACTTTCTTCTAAGAAAAATCTCCTCCAAAGTTTTCTTCTCCTTTCCCACCAAAGGATCTTGTTAACCAAGTTCTCCAAGAAGAACAAGTGGTAGATCAAATTGGTTGAGGATACAATATGAAGAAGAGGATACAATAAGGTGAAGATGATACATCACCTAGGAGAGGATACATTGCCAAGGATAGGATAGCACAGCGAGGTGTTAAAGCTGTAGCGAAGGAGTCGATAATATTTTTCATCTTATGATTATGCAAATGTTTTTTCCTTATACCGTATCATGTATGGCTATGCATGTTGATTTGGATATATTGCTTCAGCTGAAATTTTAATTTCTATAAAGTTTTGAAATCTACCGTATCTTCCAAATCGATGCATGTTTTGTTTTCCGATCTAAGATTGAATACATGTATAGGAATTTAGCTACTATGTATGTGGATGGTTGTAGGTTCCATATAGGGGGTGTTGCATTTAGATGTCATGCTCAATTGGAAATGATCATAAGAATATAGAGTTACATAATGTAAATAGGGCTCCGTGTAATGGTAGTTATAAGGTGTGGGTATAGTTTATTTCATTCTTCAATTAGCTTTGTAGCAGGTGTCTCACTTGTTCTCGTAACATTAAATTTTCAGTTTCTTGGTCCTTAGGTTAATTAAAGATGTAAGGGGCTTCTAGGGAGTTAAGTCTTCAAGTGATATTAGCAAATAAATTGCTTTCATTGAAGTCCATTATTCTTTTATAAGGTTGTGATAGCTCAACTATTTTGATATTTTTTTGAATATCAATATCCAAAAATTTCAATTAGATTCACATAGATAATTTCAAATTATGTAAAATGGGTTTGTGTAGGCCTATTATGTTTGTCTCAACTTTGTAAACTTGCAAACATTACTACTAACATTCTAAGGATGTTCTAAAACAAACATTATGATGCTCAATTTTTAAAGTTGAAGGGTGTCAAATGTGTAAGAAGATCAGTAATTATGCTTAATGGTAGTGCTATAAGAACTTAGGATGTCTCCCTTTTGCATGCAATTCTTATTTGCTATATAGTGTAACTCAAACTATCTTTATTAGAGTTGAATCCAACCTTTACTAAATACCTTAGTTAGTATTTTATTAGGGCTTAACCTCCTCATTTGATTCAACCCCATCTTGATTAGAATTACACTTTTTAGATAATTAAACTTCTTTTGTAAGTTTAAAGCCTCTAAGTACAAAAAAGATTACCAGCCATATTAGAGCAACTCACGCCTAATCTGTACACTCTTTAGGGATGTGTCAATAATTTTAAAAGGACATATTATTTTAGAATATGGTTTGATCTTCTAATCTATGTTTAAATAAAATTAGTTTGATGCTTCTCAAATATTTGATATTTATACTTACATCTCTTAAATTTTAGAGTGACTTAAATGAAATTTAATCCTTATATCAGGCAAATTGCTTTTGCATTATAAGTCCTTTTTTAAAAATAACTAATGAAAGTTAGTTGAACTTGAATAATATATTCCTAAGATTTTTTATTTTAATAAATACTTTATCTTTACTTATTTATTTCAAATATTCAAAGACACATATATGTTGGCATGACTTTACTATTGATATTTTTAATTTCATAGAAAAGAGCTTATGTAGTTTTTGTTAAGAAAAGTTGAAGTTTTTGTTAAGAAAAGTTGAATTGAATTAAGTCATAAAAGGCAAACAAGGAGTACAAGTACAAGTACAAGTCAACTTACAAATTACAATGATAATACTATTATAAGCTTACTAAAGAAATACAAACTATTGCACCAAATAGGATGTGTTCATACCCTCCAATTGGAGTTGATAAACTATAAGTCCTAGAACTTAGGAACGTGGATACTAATATGAGTTCTAATAAACTACATTAGCTAGTTGGGAAACTGCTCTTTAGATAGGCATTTTTTATGGAAAATATGATTGTTTCTTTCATCTTATACTGCTATAACCATAAATGATAGAGAAATGCAAAAACACCATTTGATAGTTTTATTTGGAAACTTCATATTGAAGCACTAAACCTCGGTGTGACTTAAATCTTTTGGGAAATCATTAATCAGACATCTATTCATCAATGCTTTCAAGTCTTAATAACAAAGTTGTATTGGAAGAATAAGTGATTTGAGTTTTCCTCAACTCTTTTACAAAGAATGCACCAATTTGTGAGGTGAAGGAATTTTACAATTATTTCAACTATTGTAGCTTATTCTTCATTGCAAACCATATATTGGTGGAACTCGTGGTTTTTGGTGACTGAAACAGACAAGATTTGTCTAAGGGAGAGTCTCAATTGATAGCAAGCACATGTCTATATGATTGATTAGTGAAAATGCCATTGGAGATGTGCTTCCATATAATTATGTCATAATTATAATTGATAGATACCTACATAATTTCATCTTTCAATGGAATGGGAACTAGAACTTGTCTAATTAGCTCCTTTATTGTTAGAGCTTTAAAAACTATAGTCTATTACTGAATTAGTGGTCTAAAATCTGGAGCTTCATCCATTTCCTCTAATGGACACCTACAGACAACTAGTTATCTTGCCAAAAGTTAATAGTTCCTCTATTTATAATGAGGTGAATAAAATGAGATCTGAATCTTTTCCTCTGCAAATAAGTTATTACACATGAACGGGACATTTCTCTTACAATTAGTGAACATATATTGGACAATAATAGGGAATGATCTGAGAATAAAGGATTCAGAAAGATAGTTTTGCTCTTTAGAAATATGGCCTCTATTTATAAGTGACCTATCTATCTTCTTTATTTATTTCCATTTTATTGTTTGCTTATTGCTCCAAATAAAAAAAGTATACCCTAAACTTTAAATCAATTATTTCCATCTTTTCAACACATTTTCTAAAGTTACTTGAAAAGTTTTTTCAATCAAACATTTCCCTACTTCTAACATACATAGGGTGCTATTAAAATCCCTAAGAATTAACGAAAGGTCTTGATGTAGAGTGTATACATTAAAGATTATGCCATAATAACTTTCTCTAAGAAACAAAGTTAAAGCCATATATATAGGAGGTAGCTACCATTATGCTCTCTTAAAGAAAAGTCTCTAAAATAAGCATGACTTAATCACATATCTAAAGAACATCTAGTTTAAATTTTTTAGAATTAAAAGCTATCACTATATGACCATAACAATGATGTTGATAATTAAAAAAGGACCAATAGTTGCCCACAAATTTTAACTTTAAGAAGTTTTCTGGATTAATCTTAAAGTCCGAAATGTCTATGATAATAGGATTATTTTCCAAAATAAATTCTCTTAGGGTCTGTTAGTTTTTAGGCTAGTTTATGCCCCTCTTATTCCATGAAATTATGGACATCTCGGGGATTTTTGAGATTAGATCCCTTTGATTTATTCCTTCTACACAACTTCCTTCTATTATTAATCTCAAAATCCTTAGTGCTTATCTCATTAGCTTCCATAATTAATAGGAAATGTATGGGGCATCTCTATGGATTCCATTTGATTTATTGCATCTATTTATGCCTCATATTATGAAAAGCTCATTGTGTTGACTTTAGGTGCAATAGAATTCACAATTGTGATATCTAGACCATTTGTTTCCTCCTCCCCATTCTAAACCTCAATAGTCTTAAAAAATTTTACCATAGAAACATTTGTTTCTTATAAAATACATTATATCTCATTTAAAATTGCCATTGTAGTAAGATGTAAATTATTTATACATGCAATCCCATTTAGTTAAGATTCAAGGCCTATAAGTTCAAAAAAGTCTCCTTTAATGAATCTTCTCCAAATTACTCTCCATTGTTTTCCTTGAAGCTTTAGCGTTGGTCTCTATTAATAGGAAACTTGAATAGAATCTTCAAATAAGGTTTCACCTTCCCTTAGTCTCATAAAAGGAATGGAATCAAGAAAATCCTTATCCATCTCAACACTTACCCAGAATATGGCATACCTAATTCTTTTTTCTTAAAGTAGTAATTTCATTTATGCATATGGTTTTACTTATGTAATTTATTAATAAACTAAAGCCTTTTATTAACCATTACTTGAATGCAACATTATGGATGCTAATCTATATAGGTACATTCTCATACTTGACATAAAATAAGAAAATACTGGAACTTCAAGGTTGTAAGAACAAACGAGAATTTTGGAGATGCGAAGGGTTTGCTTCCAAAGTTTCTTTAGCTTTAAAATCAATTTGAGAACTTAAAGAGGATAACAATTCTTCACACAACCTCTCCCCTTATTTTACTTAATGGTATAATTATTAATTGAAGGGAATGGGGGAAATTTACCTAAGAAAAAGCTTATCGGTGTTGGTGTCTAGCTTTTAGCTCTTTCTTTCAAAACTCCAATTTCAAGGGCAAAAATGGTGCAACCATCTAAATTATAAAGGGAAAATATTCCAGAGTGCATTAGAGCTCTCTCTTACCACCTTTTTCCTGTGAAGTTGAAGATTCATAACAGGAAATTTTAAAGGTTCTATGGTTTGGGATACTAAGGTTTCTATATGTTGAGAGTTAGGAATAGTAATAGGAGAAGCAAAAATAGGAGTCTTAAGCAATGAATAGAGCCAAAGATTATAAGGTCAAATGGTAAGGGTGGGCATATAATAACATTAAAAGTTCATTTACCAAATCTGAAAGAGCTGGCAGCCATAGGTTAAGAAAAAAAATAGATTGTGACAATAAACGTGTTTAAAATTTTGTTCATTAAATGATAAGATGTGAGGTAGTAGGACAAAAAGTTTAATGAAAAACCAAAAAAACCTTTAAGTTAAGAAACTTCTCTTGACAGTAGAAAAGTGAATCCAAAAGCTCACAAATAGACTAATAAACATACTAGATAATGAAGTAGTTGAGCAAAGGAACACGACAAGATAAGAGAGACCAAAGAGAACATAACTGAATTATACCAGTAAAGCTTTCCCTATCTTAAAGAGAAGGGAGAGTCTCTCTCTCTCTCTCTAAACATCTATTTTGATTAAGGATTATTTATGAACATCCTAAAATATTGATTAATAATAGAAGGAACCTTTATGGGTGTATATTCATTTTCCTTCATTAGAACTTTGATAAAAGTTTTACACCACCAGAGCTCCTTCTATGTTATCGCAATATTTCTTTATTTTAAAGAGGACACCTTAGATAGATAGAAATATTAAAATGTGGAGAAAGGAATTTCAATTGATATATTTCTTATTATAATCATAGTTTTGATTAGAAATTTATACAACCAAAGACCCTATTTTTCATAATCTTAATCCTTTTTTTCACAACCTTCAATATTTCTCTGGTTACCATTTACTCACTTCTATGTAAATATATTCATGTATCATAATATTAATCTTTAAATTAGAAATCGTACATAGACAAAATTATTGAGTTATGAAGGAACAAACTTTGTTTGCATATATTCCTTATTATAATCAAAGTTTTGTTCAAGAATTTACCCTACACAAATTCATTTCTTCATTATCTCAATATTTTCCTATTTAACTTTTGTTCGATACTATAAGCTAGTGAAATTATAAGTTTTTATTTAAAATGAGTGGAAAAGGCTTAAGAGAAGAACATAAAGAATGATATAGGTTAAGTCTTATGTATCGTACATATTAGATAGATATAACAATAATTAAAATAATAGTTAAAAGATCCTTAGAGGGATTGATGAGTTTTTTCCTTACTCAAGTATTTTACATTAGCTAGGATAAGCAATAAGATAATAGTTTTTCATGAGATAAGGACTAAGATTATTAATTCAATATAGACAAATTAAAATTGTCAGAATTCCAAATGACAATAGAGGGTTAAAAAAACATGACATATCTTTTAGTAAGGCTCAATAAAGCTAATAACTATTAGTAAATCTTCCCTTGTACTCCTTTCATAAACATAATTTAAAGGCAATTATCATAAACTCCCCTCTCCTTCCTAAGTAAAATTCCCAGCATTAAAAAATACCATCTATTATCATAAAAATTTGATATCATAACATGACCTATGAATGAGTCCTTACCAAATTTTAAACAAGAACATGATTGACCACATAATAGAGTTATTAATACCATGTAATCAATATGTTAATGAAATACTTTAGTGCACTTTTTTAATTCAAGTTTTTAATAAGAATACAATTAAATGCATGGTTGTGCATTAAAATGTGTTAGACTAAATTTTAACAAACACAATTTTATGCAATCAAGTACCAAACTATGTATTTCAATATTTCTCATCAAAATTTCCAACAAAAGCACACTTGACCATATGATCATGTATTTAATTGTGTTCACCAAAAAATTTATTGGACATAATTTGTTAATTTGTTACGAGGTTGACCATATAAGAGTGTATCTGACTATATTAGACAACGCCTTTTAAAAAATTTACTACATCAACGTGTATCAAATTGTGTTGCATTTTCTCATTATAGTCCTATTTAAAAGTGTAGGTATGACTTATCTATAATAAATGATGACATTTTTCCATGTAAATATGGTATTGAGTAGAATAAATACTAGTATAGTTTATGTTAAGGATAGATATGATTTCTACTCATAGATGATATTCACATTTTTCACTAAGGCTATTACTTATTTTAAACGTGTGATATTGATTTTTGTTAATAACATTAGTATTAAACGGACTAACTACTAATATTTTTTGTATTAAGGCATGATATTTTGTCCACTCATTCATTTTATTCCCATCTTAGAGTGTAAGTTTTTCTTATCCGTAATAAATCATGGTACTTTTATACATAGACATCATATGGAATAAATAGAGTATTATTATAGTTTGTATTGAGATAAGGTACTATGATATTCCCATTTTTCACTAAATTTGTTACTTATTTTAAATGTGTCCTAGTACCTTTTGTTTGTAGTTATGGTATTGAATTTATTGAGTACTAGTATAGATTGTATTTCGGTACAGTATCCTTTTACTCAGTTAATACATTCCCATTTAAAAGCGTACATCTTCCTTATCTGGAATAAATGATGGTATTTTTTGTACGTAGATTTAGTATTAAATAGATAAAGTACTAGAATAGTTTATATTAAGGGGGGGTATAGTTTATACCATATTCCCACATTTCACTAAAGCCATTACTTATTTAAGATGCGTGGTGGTTTGCAGTGGTATTATTAAATATATTAAGCATTGGTGTGGTTTATATTAAACCATGATATTCTTTTCTTCCACTCAATATATTCCCATTTAAGATTTTATATCTTATTTACCTGCAATGAATAAAAGTATTTTTTGCATGTGTACGTAGTATTAAATAAATAGAGTACTAGTATAGTTCACATTGAACAAGAGTATGGTTTGTACTTAAAGATGGTATTATGATTGTAAAGTGTATGTAGTTTAATTATTGATGATATTTTCTATAAATTAGGCTGATGTTACATATATTAAGTATTGGTATGATTTATATTGATCCATATGGTTGTTTGTACAGAGTTATAGTGTTCTATTATAAAAGGGAAGATGACACTTATTTAAAATGAACAATTTAAGTGTTTTTATTTTTTCTAACACTTAATTCAATCATATTTTGTTATAATTCACTTATATAGAGAAAAAAATGAATACGAACAAGTTTGGGGCAATTTGGAGCTATTTTGATGAAGTTGTGAAGCTACAGAAAAAGTACATAGGCAAGTTCACGCCCTTATACTTTACAATATGGCCATGTTTCACATAAGAAGTTATTTTAAAGTTCTAGAGAGTTACATAGGCATGAACATGCTCGTGTTTGAGAAGAACACACTTATGTACTTGCCTATGTTCATATTATGAGCTCGTGTTTTCTTTGGATTCGAGGATCTTATAATTTTCAAGTACCTAGCCAATTACACACTTGTGTACTTGCCTGTGTACCACCTAGAAACCTATTTTTTGAATAATAAAAGTTAATACTAAAAGGAAAAGTATGAAGGAAGCTCGAGAGGCATAATTGGATGACCTAGACTGGCAAAAAGTATGAAGAACAAGCAAGAAGATCCTTTTAGAGTGAATTTTCATCAATCTAAAGTAAATTTCTTGAAGATTAAAAGGATTTTTTTATGTTTCCTTTCATTTTCTATTTCCCCCCTTATTTTTAATGATATGTTTTATATGATTAGGAACTACACCCTTTATGGTATCCAGATAAGATGAACCCTGAGATGGACCTTGTAATGATTTCATTTCATTTTAGTTTATTCTTTAGTTTCATTGACATTCAATTATATGTTCATATTATTCTTGAATTAATATTGTTTGTATATTAATTTATGTTTGATTTCATATAATTGATATTAAAAATCCTTTGTATGAATCAATCAAGCATAAATAAAAAGAGTTACATACAAACTTAGAGATAGGATGACATAAATCTTCTAGATTAGGGTCAAACTTAATAGCAAAATTCACAAATTGATTAATTGCAATTCTAAGGGTTTAAATTAGAAAAATATTTTGATTAATTACCCTAGGATTAGTGGTTAATAATCTTAGACTAGGGTCAAAACTAAAAGCAAAATTTAGAAATTGATTAATTGTAATTTTAGGGGTTTAAATTAGAAAGAGATTTTGATTAGTCAACCTAAGATTATTTGTTAATAATCCTGAGAAAGATATTAGTATAATTGAGAAAATTTCACTGTTTAATGAACTTTAAATTAAATTGATGTGTGAATTCTTTATTACATGAGAAGTCATAAGGGATTCAAAATCTAGGTATCGTTATCTTCATTGATTATTTCTTAGCTTAATCATCATTCTAGTTAATCAATTATGTTAATTTGTTCTTATTTTATTGTTTTATTTTTGAAATTGATCTATCATCATCACTTTAATTTGTCTGGTTAGATAATAGGAAAAGAGTTACTACTACTACTCATATTCTATAGGATAGAAACTTGGTACTCAATAACCTATATTATAGAAGCGATAGGTGCACTTGCTTAGAAAGATTTATACGGAAAGAGATCAGAAGAATACAAACAAGATTTTTATGTCATTATCAGGGATTAAGATATTGGGAACACTTAATTTCCATTAATCTAGCCAATATTTTCCTTTTGCATTTATTTTCTTTTTGTGCTTATTTATTTTTCATAGAGCTCTCTTTCTTGCTCTTATGTTTATGGCTTATTTTCAAGATTTGCGTATTTATTACTTTAACTACCAAACATAATGAAAAGATGGAGATGATAATATTCTTTTAGGATTACAATATGTCATCTTTTATGGTAGCATCAAAAGCTTGTAATAAGAGGTATGGTAACACAAATTTCAAAGCTTAAATCCTATCCAAGATATATTGCGATAATTATAGTGTTGGCCACCCCAGTTATGAATTATATGCACCAAACTACAAGTGCAAGCAACTAATTTACATAGGGAACTGTCCTCAAAACATCCCATATAAGAATACTCATAATCTGAGCAACTATCCCAACTTTGCATGGAATGATCAAGTTTTACATGAATTTTTGCAATAACAGTAATAAATGAGGATTTGCCTCCTTCCATAATATAGGATTTCTAATTGGAAAACTCATTGAGCTTGTTTCTAAAGAGAAGCCAAGTGTTTTATCTAGATACAGTGAGCCAAATTTGAGTGAATATGTGAATATAACAACTTTGAGGAGTGAAGAGGAGCTAAAGGTTGAAGAAAAGGAGGAAGCTACTATTCAAGAAAAGAAGGAAGAGGAAGATGAAGAGGAGGAGCCAAATAAGGAGGCCATCGAGGAAATATTGATAGTCATTTGAAGTATAGAGAGCTCCTACTTCCTATAGAACAAATTCTCTGAGTCAATCAATGATCTAGGGAGTTTTATTATTCTTTGTTGTATTGGTAGTTTATTATTAAAAAGGCATTAGCGAATTTACTTGTTCATATTAATTTGACGTAATATATCTTTATTATATTACAACATATGGCCTTTTTGTAGACTAATGAACCACTATTTGGGTAAACAGGTGAAAGCAAGCCATTAATTATATATCTAGGTTAAGTGAAGTGCTTACTAAGAAAATTATAGGATTTTTATTAGTAGTTTAGTTTGTAATCATAGTTTTAGACTTATAGTTCTAACTTTTTTTAAAACTTTAGTTAAGATTTAATGGAGTTATGTAGGCTATGAAGGCGACATCACACTTTTGCATTAGAACAAAGAAGATTTCACTAACATTAGATGGATGTTAATGACATTAGACACAGCTAAAAAAATCTTTTTATATAAAGGGAATAACAATTACCCTCACCTCCTCCCATTATTTTTCATATTTTTCATTGTTCTTGCATGTTTAATATATTGAGGACAATGTAAAACTTAAGTGAGGGGGAGGGAATTAGTAGTAAAGCTTTTCAATTTTATTATAACTATCTTAATAGTAAATAATTTAGGAAATTTTTTGAAAGGATCTTGATCAAGATAATTCATTATGAATTTGGTTGTGATTGTGATTTGATTTGTTTAGGCAAATAGTTATAAGTTTTAATGATTAAGTTGGTTTCTATTTAGTTTATTAATTTTGAGAATGGATATTTGATATGCATTATGATGCTTTGTGTATAATTTTTATATGCATTGAGTTAAATGTGAATTCTCTTTTATCATTTTCATTACCTTACACATAAAAAAAGGAAGAAAAAGGAAAAAAGAAACAAAGAAATAGTAGTATATAAATAATCAAGTATAAATAATTTCAATTCGTTGGCTTTATACTAATAAAAAGGAGAGTGGTGTTAGGAGTCATTTAAGATAGCGACCTAACTAAGTAATAAGGGTATTTATGACAAAGTGTTTACTCTTGCATCAAAAGGCTAGGTAACTTCTAAAAGAGGCTTCTACTTGCTTTATGTTGTTTAAATTTAGTGTTTTGTTTTTTTAAGGGGTATAAAAATGTTTAAATCTTTTATTATTTTTATAATGTATTTTCACTTTATGCATAAAGTGGAATGGTGAGGATTGATTTGAAATTTGAACAACTGTAAAGTGAATTGGACTGATTAATAATTTAATATAATTAACTAATTGCTTAAGAAATTAATGATCTTTGTAATTGAATGAGTAATGGAGAATCTTCATTGATATCTTTGATGTGTTAATGCATTCTTAGAGTTGTTGCTTATTCATTTGAGAGTAATGAAATTGATTTGCTTGAGGATTCGTAAATGCTTAAGTGTAAGTTTGACAAGTGATTAATTGTTCATAGTTTTAGGTTTATATTTAGTGCATTTTGCTTATCTATTTGAATGATTTTATTGTTTTTGTTACTTAATTCATTCTAATTTTGTTTCTCAGATCGCAATTCACTTATTTAGAGAAAAAAGAATGAATTTGGAAAAGTTTGAGGCGATTTGGAGTAGTTTTGATAAAGTTATAGGATGCACTTACCCGTGTACTTTAACATAGCCATATTTCATACAATACAATTTGTTTTAAAATTTCAAAGTTGTATAAGCATGATTAGTGATTGAATTATTTTGTAAGTTAGTCAATATTGTAATAATCACAAGTGCACAGTGTAGCTGTAGTTAATACCGACTAGTACGGGCCGATCTTATGAATAAAGTGATTACTAGTAATTACCTTTTTCCTATTTTCTAACCTACAGATTGGTTTTGTATTTTTAATAAAAGAAAATAAAACTAAAGCAAGTAAAATAAATGGGCAATGATATTGAACAGAGAATTAAGGAAGCACTAAGAAAATTGTCGATATAAAAAAATTAGTATCTAGGTTTCGAATCCCCCAAAACCTTTAATAAATTGATCTTTTATTATGCAATTGTTTTATTGATTTATTAGATAGTGGAGACTCTTATGGTATGCTAACAGCTGACCTTCAGTCTACTAACAACTAATCCTAAGGTTTCCAACTAAATTACTCAGGTTAAAGTTTATAGGATTGTGTTATGGATTTATGAGTCCCTCTATAAAGTTTGACACTAATCTGGAAGATTTATGTCATCCTATCTCTAGGGTTACAATTAACTCCTTCCGCTTATGGTAGATCTATTCAAACCTACGATTTCTCAATCTCTACGTATGAAATCATATTATGATCTAATATTCCCGGTTATATTAGAACATATATAAACATATAATCTGATCACAATATAACAATCAAACCAATTGCATTAATGAAAGAATAAAAACATATTAAAGTATCAACATAGAGTTCATCTAACCTAAACACTAAAAAGACGTCTAGTTACACATTATCAAACATGAAATAAAGCATAAACTAAAAGAAAAATGAATTGAAACAACGCGTTTATAATTCTAAATCTCCTTGATTGTCTTTTATTGAATTTTTTGCAATGTAAAGGTTTGATCTTGTATTCAGATGGATCTTTCGATGATTTCTTCATGTTTTCCATTTCTATAAATCAAAATCACCCCTTGAGAATGATCTCCATGTCTAGAATCACCTCCCTTCATCTACTCTCCCTTAAAGTCTCTATTCGCATCTTTATATATTGAATTGTAGGTTTTTGGCTAATGCACAACCGTACATCAAGCTATGTATCATCAAATTGTCTGAAAATGGCAAAATTGCACTGCCTGGGAGACGTGCATAACCTAATGCACTACCGTGTATCCCTTCTATGAGTTTAATCTTTATTTTATGTCATGTTTTAAGCTGAATTCTTCTCCTTTAAGTTCGTGAAGGTAATTATACTCTGTATACACACTTAGAAGGCATTAAGTACCAAGTATATGCTAAAAGTATAAAATATCAAGCAAAAATGTACTAAATATAAGGTATAAATATGATCAATTATGCATCTATCAACCATTCCCATGCTTAAGTTTTTACTTGTCCTCAAGCAAACCATAATCAAAATTATAAATCTACAACATCAATCCATTATCAATCTCAATATGTCCATTAATACTATACATCATAATATTATACTGAATCAAATTAACATACAATTAAAATTAAGTTATCCTAAAATTAACTCCCTAAGCAATATTAATAGTAATCACATCACAATCTCATTGAAATCAAACGAATGTGTCTTTACACCTTTACTAAGATGTTACTCAATGCACTCAAGTGTTTAGGGTGAAAAGTATCAAAACTCTTAATCAATGCATATTAGAATTCTTACCATAGGCTTGTAATAAAATCACATCTCCACCACTTACGTATAAACTAGAAAAAAATCAAAAGTGTTAAGTCAAAAAGACTTCACTTCTTCTATTGATTTTGATGAAAGTCAAATAATAAAAAAAATGTGTGAACTGTTTTGATGAGTTTGTTAAGTGCGCAGATAAATGTAAGTAGCACAAATCATCAAATCAAGATGATAT
>JAOQML010158048.1:0-13697 GCA_027568935.1 Erythroxylum urbanii | reverse complement strand
ACTAATCACAAAACAAATGCATTTTTCCATTATTTACCAACAATAACACATATAAACAACAAATCAACCAACAATGATACAAAAAATGACATATAACAACAATAATCATACAAAAATCCTTCACCCAAACACCCACAATTAATACATAAAACTTGCATTTTTTGGAGAAACAATACACCCAATAGAGAGCTTAACGGAAAACAACGCACTATAGGCCAGAAAACGCTCAGAAAATAATAGTGGAAGCAAAGAAGATCGCCCAAAACTAGACGACACCGACGGAGGAGAGAAGAAGAAGAAAATAGAGGGGGTTCTATCGAGTTAAAGAAGAAGATTGAAACGACATCATTTGGTTTTAAACTAAACGACGTCGTTTTATTTATTAACCAGTTGACATTTACCGATAGAATTCAAAATTCTGTCGGTATTTAAATTCATCAAATATTTAACCTGGACGTCTTGTTGCTTAATTTTGCGACGAAAAATATTGTCCGTCAATAAATAACAGACGCTGATCCAAACTCACCGACAGAACAGTTGCTGTTGGTAAATGTCCGAAGTTATTTAATTACTAGAAGCATTCCTGTAATTTTTATCGATGGTAATGGTTACGTCGTTGCTATATGTCGTCAGAGATTTTACGCAAAATTCCTTCCCTCCAATTTTACCAAAGACAATTGTTTCCGTCGCTCTATCTAAACTTTGACAACATATTTACCGATGGTAACTTATATTCTGTTAGTAAATAGCTACGGTTTTTATTCCGTTGGTAAATTTCTGATGCTAATTTATGATTTTCTTGTAGTGTTCACATAACAAATAGTTCATCAAGTTCACATACGTATTTTTCAAATAACCAAGGCAACAATAGTCCCAAATAAACAAAACAACCAATACTCATCATCCATTCTCCCCTTTCAGACAAAAAGATCCTAAAAGGTAAAACTAAGAATCACCTGAGCAAAGAAGAACCATCTACTTTAGTTGACGTAGTGTGTCTAACCCTGTTTAAAAATTGCCTTCAATCCCATTAATTTTAGCTAACAAAGCACCATTTAAACTGATAAATGTAGTTGAAAGTTTAGATGTCCCAGACGATGAATAAGGCAAGTTGATCACCCGAGCTTGCTTGTTCACATTTAATATCTAAGGTGAAATATTCAACATTGGCATAGGCTCAAATACACTAGAAACAATTTGAGGAACATCATTGGCATACAAAAATTATGTAATCAAACAGGAAAAATATAACAGAGAGTACAGTTTACTATCAATCGCAATCATTGCCTCAATAATAATTCTTCCCAAATTGAAATTTGACTAGGTGCCAATAATATAAACTAATTTGGCCTGAGCCAGATAAACTATAACCATGTGAGTATTGGGCATCCCATTTGCCAACACAAGCTTATGAGCACAAAATATTTTTGCGACAACACAGATGCATGAAGAGTAGAAGAAGATAGCCAAGCTGCCAATTTACCCCTTTTTTAAACAGTAGCCATCATATCATTAGTCACAACCTAATCATCATTATATACTCATTCACCTACCAAATTGTCAAACCCCAAAAATTTATTCAACCGACCTGGATCAATTCTAACCATAGTACCCCTCACATACACCATATGATTACTCAAGGTAGATTCATTCAAGACATCCTTATCAAGATTATAGTAAAATTCTATAATCAATTTAGAGCCATAATGTTTCAGCAATAAAGAAGCAATAAACAAATTTCTTTCAGTTAATAGAACATCCAATTGAAATTGCCAATGTTCATCCAAATTAAAAGGATGATCAAGAACTAACCTAGTGTTTACAACGGAGTCCCATCTTTGTTCTGCAGCGGAAGACCAAAATTTGTAGAACAATGCATCAGTCACTGAAACTCGGATAGGTGACTGCTGAAGTGATAATCGGATAGATTTCCAAGCAACATATTTAACCAATTTTTGGGAACCAAAGGGAGTGGTTGTCAATGGTGAAGTAACCTAAGAGATATGGGTAGTAGCCTTGTTATGAACATCTTCCGAATCAAAGGCAGATTCCTGTACCATGGACGACAATACCCACAACACATCACTATCGATAGGTGACTGTTCCCAAATAGAGGAGGGGTTGGGTATGGCAGTGGGCACTATCAAGGATTACCTAACATTAGTTGATAACCTCCCACGAGATGGGTTCTGTCATAAATGGCTTGAACGTCGAGAAGGACCAGCAGTGGAGGGAAGAGAAGCTGTCAATGAATGCTGCAAGTGAGAAGATGAAGCTTGATGTTTTAACTTGCCCATTATAGCTCCAAATAAAAGAATACCCGATGAAGATGAAGGAGGAGGCGACGGTGGAGAGTGACTCGAGAGAGAGAGCTAAAAGTGGTAAAGAGAGAGTAACATAATCTTCCAAAATGAAGAAGGGAAATAACTTAATAGAGCCTAAAATTTTTATTAAAAAAATAAGGAGGGAGTGGGGGTGGGATAGCAACACCAAAAGTGAAAGATAAAAATTAGGAATTTTGTCCCTTTTTAATTTTTTAATCATAAAATTAAATTACATTACATTAAAAATGTAGAGCATATAATCTCAAGGCCCCTAGAAGTAATTCAAACTTGATCGAATCAAGAGGTTTCATAAAAATTTCGGTCAGTTGCTTCCCAGTTGATAATTATGAAATAACTACAACTTTGGTCTCTACAAGCTCTCGGATGAAGTGACACTTCAAGTCGATGTGTTTGGTTCTCGAATGCTGAAATGGGTTTTTCGAGATATCTATAGCACTCTTGTCATCACACATAATAGTCAAAATATCTTGATCAATTCAATAATCCTCCATCGTTTATTACATCCACAATAGTTGCGAACAACAACTACCTGTTTCAATATATTTCGTTTTGCGGTTGACAAGAAAATGGAGTTTTGCTTCTTACTATACCATTTAATAAGATTATTACCTAGAAAGAAATAGCCCCCTGATGTGCTTTTATGGTCTTCTCAATTCCCAGCCTAATATGTGTTGTTATACCCAGCTAAATAGGAAGTATAATCATATAAATACCATAGCCCAAATTCGAAAGTACCACTGACATACCTGATGATCCTCTTTACCACTGTCAAGTATGAAACTTTTGGGTTGGATTGATAACGAACATATGCTTTAACACTATAGTAAATATTTGGTCTACTTGCGGTCAAATAAAGTAGACTTCCAATAATGCTTCTATATAAGCTTACATTGACACTTTTGCCATTATCATCTTTGTTCAACTTCGTAGATACACTCATAGGAGTTCTAGCATGTCGTGCATTCTTAAGGCCAAACCTTTTCACTAAATTCTTTGCATATTTAGTTTGTGACACAAAGATGCCATCCTTCACTTGTTTAATTTATAAACCCAAAAAGAAATTCAATTCACCTACCATACTTAACGCAAATTCATACGTCATAAACTCCACAAATTCATCCATCATCTTCGAATGAGTGGAAACAAACATAATATCATCAACATAAATATGGGCAATCATCAAATTATATCTAAATTTTTTAAGAAATAAGGTCTTGTCAACACTACCTCATTCATAGCCTTGCTTGAATAGATATTGAGTAAGCCTTATATTCTAAGCCCTTGAGGCTTAAGAGCCTTCTTTAACTTGAAAACGTGATCAGCGTGTACTAAATCAGTAAAACCTTTTTACTGCTGAACATATACCTCTTCTTATATAAACCCATTTAAGAATGCACTCTTCACATCCATTTGGCAGAGTTTGAAGCCTTTCGCACATGTTATACCCAAAAGTAATCTAATTAACTTAAGTCTTGCCACTGGTGCAAAAGTTTTGTTGAAATCAATTCCTTCAATATGAGAATAACCTTGAGCCACTAACCTTGCCTTATTTCTAGTCACATTGCCTTTGTCATCAGTTTTATTGCGAAATATCCATTTTGTTCATCACATTCACGTTTGATGGCCTTGGCACTAAATCCCAAATAGAAATGCGAGCAAATTGTGTCAATTCTTCTTATGTAGCTACTGTCCAAAACTCATCTTATAAGGCTTCTTTCAGATTTTTAGGTTCTAGTGAAGAATTGTAACATAAAATTCTTACAAGTTCTCGATAATCTACCCTTTTTCTCTCTCTTATTTTCCTTCTATCACTGACCTCTCCAATTACGTTCTCAATAGGATGACTTCTTATGATTTGTGATGCTAGATCCTTGTTAAAATCATCTTCCATTGAGTTTCCACTATTCAAAAAAGCTATTTCAGCATCAGTTGCTTGGTTGGTTTCTTCTTCTGAAGCAACTGATTTATCCTTTATTTGAACAATTTCTTTACTAGCAGCAACCAATTGTAGATATGGGTAATTTTTGGTTCTTGCTTCTTTGCATCGTTTTATTGGTTTATAAGGCCAGTTTTGAAGATTTTCTTCAACTACCTTGTCAATTATCTGAAGTACATCATCTACCACAACATTTATAGACTCCATACTATTTTGGTTATTTGATTTAACACCCGATATACCTTGCTATGAGTTGAATATTCAATAAAGATCCCTTCATCACTTTTACTCTCAAACTTTCTGAGCTATTCTCTATCTCTTAGAATATAACACTTGCTGCCAAATACATGAAATTAGCTGATATCTGGTTTCTTTCCCTTCCAAAGTTTATAGGATGTTTTGTTCAAGTTGCCTCTAAGATATACCCTGTTGCATATGTAGCATGTCGTGTTTTTCACTTTAACCCAAAATCTCATTGATATTTTTCTTCCATTTAACATAGATCTGGCCATTTCTTAAAGAGTTCTATTCTTCCTCTCGACAAATCCATTTTGTTATGCAGTTTAGGTTCTAAAAATTCTTGCATTATACCATATTTCTCATAAAATTCATTGAAACTTGCGTTCTCGAACTCCCTTCCATGATCTGGTCATATTCTCAATACTGTCAAAATTTTCAGATTTATAACCTACATATATAGACTTCTAAAAGCCTTAAATGCTTCTGATTTCTCCTTCAAGAATGTTATCTAAGTGAATCTAGAATAGTCATCAACACAAGTCAAAAAACACCTTATTCCACCAATGTTAGCATGTTGTGTTAGCCCAACCAAATCCTTGTGAATTAATTGCAATACACAAGAAGATGTAATATGCCTAACCTTTTGTGTGATACTCTCGTTTGTTTACCCATTTGACATGCACTATACATCATCTTATCATCATTGTTCATTGTGGGCAACCCTCTCATCACTTCAAATTTCTTCAACTAGTTAATAAGATCATAGTTGACATGGCCAAGCTTTTGATTCCAAAGATTTATATTGTCATCATATGAGGTTGATTTGTAAGAAGTCGTGACCTACAACATAGAACAATTATCTGCCAGTCTTCTGCCACTCACCACACATTCTCCTTGTTCGATTAATACCCTGTATTCATCACTAGTGAATTCAGGGACGGATGCACATTGGGGGCAAGTGACCTTAAAAAAAAATTCATATAAAAATATTATTATTTTAAGTTTTGATCCCATAAAAAAACTTTAAATATTTTTCCCCCACTCGAAAAAAATTTATAAATCTGTCCCTGAGTGAATTTAACCAATAATCCATCATCACAAACTTATACTCATCAAATTGGCTTTTAACTAATCAACTTGGAGCTGTTTCTTGAGGTGTGGCAGTCCATCCACTAATAGAATCTTCTTTCCATCATCAAAGGTAATGTGACCATCTACACAACTTTAATAATCCATAATAACTTCTTTCACCTGTCATGTGACGTGAGCACCCACTATTAAAATACCAACCATTATGTGAAGTAGCTCATATATATTTAAAAGCTACAAGGGCTTGTAATTGACCCTTTCTTACCCAAGTAGGTTTAGGTAATATAGGCTATTACTGGAAATTCATCGCAGAGTGTCTAGATTTTCAGTTTTGAGCCTTTTGAAATATCATTTGTAACAACTTGTAACAATTTGGCCTTATGTGCCCGTTTACCCCACAAAAGTGACAAGTATATATACATTTTCATTTGCTCCGTGAAGTTTCTCCATTGACACATTTGGTTGCATCATTTTTCTCATCATTTGATTTAGATCATTCACCTTTATAGCTAATGCCTTAAAGGTCTCCTTTAATCTTACCAATTTCCAACAATTGTTCTAACATTTTAGTACCTTCATTTAACATTCTTATTCCTTTTTTTGTACTTACCAGCTTTAACTTTGTTTCATTAAGCTCACCTATTGTAGATAACAACTTCTTCTCTAGATCTTGAATGATGTTCTTCATGGTAGAGTTTTCCTTTTATAACTTCTCATTCTTCTTACATGTTTGGACCCATTTAGCATACATTAACTCATAAGCTTTGCAAATATCCTCCCTTTTGTATTCAAAATCATGATCATCACTGTTATAATCTGAACTAGAACTATGGACTAATTCATCTACATTTTTCTGGAATTTTGGACTGATTCATCATTGTTTTACCCATCAGTTTCTTCTCTGGTTGCTATTAAGCAACTAACTGGACTTCTGTTGTATAACACAACTAACGCAACATGATTATTCACAAATTCCTCTTCACTACCATATTCACTTTTAGATTCATTCTCACTCCAAGTAATCGTATAAGACTTCTCTTTTCTCTTCTTCAGTGTGTTAGCACATTCCGCTTGCACATGTCTAAAGCCTTGACATTCATGACATTGAATTTTCTTCACCTTTCTTTCACCCTTTGAGTTTTAGCTTATTGTTTGAAATTATTATTTGAAGAGCTTCCACCATTCTGCTTAAACTCAAGTCTATCTTTCTTCAACTTGCTGAAAATTCTTATCAACAACAACATATCCTCATTTTGATTGGGCTCATCTCTTAGGTCATTCATGGCTTTTCCAGCCTCAACTTGGAATGCCAATCTTTTGATCTTCTCTTATTTATCTCTCAATGAATTCATCTCAAAGTTGGTAAGAATCCCAACTTCCTTATTCAAAGATAATTCATTGATATAATAGGCTTTTTTGATGTTTGCAACTTTTAGTATGAATCTCGGAGGCAATGATCTCAATATCTTCTTGACAAGTTTCATATTTGAATATTTTTCCCAAGTTAATGTGCTTGGTTTGCAATGTCACATAGTCTCTCATGGAAGTCTCCGATAGTTTCGTTTTCATCCATCTTCAACTCTTCAAATTCTAATTCAATAAGCCAAGCTCTAATGCTAATTAAAAAATCTAAAGGACATAGTTTTGTAAAAATCTGGTCTGTGTAGTTGTTTTGAATTGTATTTGTCAGTTGCTTGATATAAAGCAACTGTGTCAGCAACTGTTAAATTTTTCAGCACAAACTAAAATAGAAAAATTAAGCACGAAATAAACAAATCAACAACCGAGATTTGGTAATGTAGTTTGGCACACCTTTCCTATGTTTGCAAGGCCCTCACCCAACTTAAACAACTTTCACTTATGATACAATAGTTTTACTCAAGGCATTACAGAGCTCTTAACACTATCCCTCGTCCTCACAACCTATGAAAGTAAATCACTCCCAATAACATGACCAACTCGTGCTAACCTTAACGGAAAATTTTGACAACAAAGTTTAATAATAACAATAAGAAATAAACAAGTCAAGTGATTAGAACAATAAGGACATAAACAAAGACACTTGAGATAAGAAAACAACTCCCTTAAGAATGCAACTTCATTATCAAAAGAATGGGAAGTTGTCCACTAGGAAATCTGCTGTAGACCTTCGATATTATCACTGAAGCATTCCATGCATAGCAGCTACAAAACACATCAAACTAACAAAATTTTCATCACCAAAACATGACAAGCAATAGAGCTGCAAAAACCACATGACTTACTAGAGGTTTTTCCACCAAAACACAATAACTGGATAGTAAAAAAAAAATCACATAACAATATAGAAAATGTAGCTGTCCAAGATGGATAGAATCGCCAAAATTTAGCTACCAAAGATAGCTCAATGTACCTAAAAATACAATTTCCAAGTCACAATAATCAAGTCATTTTTCCCACACAAAATGACGAATCAACAGTCCAAAAATTTACACCATTACCCATGGAATGCAGCCGCCAAAGATGGATAAAAATTCTAAAATTGGCTATCAAAAAGAGTCCAAAAATTACCAAAATCTACATCTTATCTTAATCAAGATATGGTGATTTTATTCTAATTAAATCCTATCTTGACTAGGATTTTATCCCATATAAACCTTATCTTCAAAGAATCCCACACAAGATAGAATACTCATCATAATCATATTCCTCAAATAGTGAAAGATGTTTAATTACAAATAATGCTCAAAATAAATTAATTAAGATGTCTTAACTTATATCTTAACAACAATGATTTAGATGAAAGATTAAAACCAAAAAGGTTAAAGAGACAGGTTCTTCTTTAGAAGTCTATGTGTTATATTCTATATGATTTTCTTTTCCACAAGATTTTCTCTTACTTAACATCTTATAAAGTATACACTTAACACTAGGAAAAAAGAATGATGGCAATTTGAAAGCTGCAACTCAATAAATCCTAAATCAACATAAGGACATCCAATCATAATCATCTCTGTTGACATCAAGAAATTGACATATTCCATGTACGGTTAAGTGAGGGAAGGATATATCTATAGGGAATGACCTAAATGTATGTACATGTGTATATGTGTATATATATGGTAGTGTAGCTGTATATTATATTTTATATGTAAATGAAAAAGATTATCGGAGGAATCCAAAAGGAGGAAAAACATGATTAAATGTTAAACATAGCATGCAGAAAAATTTATCTAGTTTTATGCAGAGATAAGAAAAGATTTGAGCTTATATGTTTGTGAAAATAAGAGAATAATTAAATGAGGGCTTGATAATAACTCAAGACCATTGTAACCTTTATATAGAACTAATTACATAAGGAAAAGATCTTAGGAATAAAGAGTAAATCACACAATAAAGAGGAGATCATACTTTTCCTAATATAAATATTTCCTGACATCTAACGTGGATCTTTCCTAACACTCCCCTCAAGTTGGAGCATACACATTATAAGCTCCAAGCTTGTTGCACGTAGCTTTGAAATGAGACACCCCCACCCCCCAATGCCTTGGTGAATAAGTCAGTAAGTTGATCTTTTGACTTGACATATGGTGTCTTAATCAATTCTTCTTCAAGCTTTTCATGAACATAATGACAATCCACCTTAACATGTTTGGTTCTCTTATGAAAGACCGGATTTGAGGAAATATGAATGGCTACTTGATTATCACACATCAACTTCATTGGAGTGAAGTGCTCAAAACCAAGTTTCCCAAGAAGATGTTTCAACCAAATCAACTCACACATAGTATAGGTCATGACCATATTCTCAGACTTGGCACTAGAATGTCTAATAACTGACTGCTTTTCACTTCTCTATGACGCCATGTTTTCACCTAAAAATACACAGAAGCCTAAGTAGATCGTTAGTCATAAAAGCCTGCCCAATCTGCATTTATGTACCCTTGAATCTGAATCTAAATGCATATGTATACTCATTAATGGACATGTTAAGATTGTTGAATTTGAAATAAGTTGCCGCTTTTGAAAAGAGAATCCAGAAACATTCATATACCTATTCTTTGACTACAAGTTCTCATCTAAAATACGAACAAGTATCCAAGACTGATGTCATCTTAAAAAGTTCAGGGTAAATTATGCAGAATTTTTGGAATGGTTCACTCTAGTAGGAACATTCATAAAGAAGTGGTGATCGTGGTAGCAATTGGATCATATATGTATAAGATATAAAAGGAGATAAATGATAGATGCTTAAGGGGGTGAAAAATACTAGAGAACAAGTGTTTTTAGAACTAATAGAGTGGAACAAAGAACAATTATAATTAAACAAGGAGAATAGAGAATGTACTAATGTAGTTAGTACAACATAGAGGATAAATGTAGACTTGGAATAGGTGTGAAATTGGATTGCAATGCAACAATCATGATGAGGGAAGAATCCTAAGCAAGCTATGGAGAGGAATATGTATCACTTTAACACTTGTGTAGTTTATACTTAGACCTAAAAAGAGGATAACTCTTTCAGTAGTTGATTTTTTCTTTTTAGATTTTTGTATTGGGTGTATTTCTTATTTTATTAATACTATTTTAATTAAAAAACTAAACAAGAATTTGTTTTTTTTGAAGAAAAGCAAAATTTAAAATTATGAAATAAAAACTAAAAATTACAATTAAAAAATATATAGAACAAAACAACACCTTAATTGTTACTTTTTATGCATGATTGATTGAAATTTAAAACTAAAATAAAAATTTTCTCTTATATATCCATGCTTTTTGATAAAATATGAATTTAATAGATTTTTATTATTAGATATGTTAAAAATTTTAATGAAACTCTTTCAAATTAGAGTGTCAAATAGATTCATGAAACAATATTTTAATTATAAAATTAAGATTTAATAGACTACAACTTGTTCATTTCAAAATTATGTTTTACTAAATATATATTATAATGTGAACAAATCTTATTTGTTGTTAATCACAATTTATAGACATAATTTATATTAATCGTAATCTTAATTTTATACCTTGACATATAAGTTAATTTTATTATTTTTCTTTTGCTTTTGAGTTTCCTTTTAAATCATGAAATTAGAATGCAACTACTTTTTCAAATTACTTTCCAAAATAAAGAAATATTTTTTGACTTATATCTATCAAAAACTTTTTTATCAAACTAAATAGATTCATTTGTCTTAATTTAATTTAGAAAAAACTAACCCAAAACTAAGAAGTAATTCTCCATCACATTTTGGGTTGCTTTAGCGTTGGAGTCGATCTTGATAGAAGAATTTGTTAATATACGATGCCCAATATGTTTTTCATATCATCTACTATAATAAGAAAATGATTGATTGTAATTTAAAAATAAAATTTTTTAATATGACTCCATTTATTAGTAAAATTATAATACTAATAAAATAATATTAGCTCATAGCATAAAATACTGTTATCAATGTCTTATAACAAATTTTATTCAAACAAGGATGGCGTAGTATAAACTAGTTCAAATGAATTAAAGAAGACACAGGAATAGATATTTTTCTTGCATAATTTTAACAAATGATGCTCTAATTGCTTTTCAGGATAAGGGTGGACACTGCTATAGAGATACGTATAAACTATTCTCAATGTTCAAAATTAGATGGTGAAATTAACTATACTCCTGAGCTCAAGAGTCGAGTTTTAAGGGCTTATCTTACCACAACCACACCCTTTTGTGCCAGAGCCTACTTGACCAAATGATATAGGTCTTTATCATTTAATTAAATTGGTCATATACATTATTTTTCTCCAATTCCCTTAAAAACAACTCGATCACTTCTTAATTTATACTCGAAAATGTCTCTTAATAAATTCCATTCTTGACCACCCTTTAACCACAACTCTTCTTTAGGAACCTCTGATAATTCTTGCTTCATAAGTTTATAACAAATTTGATATTTATTCTACAAACTTCTTGCTATTATAATTTAATATCCAATTCATGAATCAATGATATTCCTTCCGATCCTCTAATCTAACCCGACCTAAGTCATTAGTGATGATAAGAGTCCTCATCATCCTCAAATCCCCTGTTCATCCATGAAAATGAAATTAAAAATGAATGAATTTCATACCCGACTTCTTTCTAAAAGCCAACATCCTAGTTTGACTAGTCCAGTGAACTCCTAAAACAATTATGCACCAAATTTATTAGCATTCTTTAAGATTGGTACATCAACCTATACACATTGCTAATTAGAATTCTTTAATCAATATTAATCAATATCTAATCATAATGATGTTCTTAAAATGTAAACTTTTTAAAAGCAATAGCATCTACAATACCAAAGACTTGTAATCTCATTACAAGAAAATAAGTCAACATTATTGTGCCATCAAATAATTTGATAATCCTAATGTCAAACATTCCTACGTCACTTTGTTCTTCAATGTCTCAAAAAAAATCAAAGATTGATTAGTCAATAATCATAACAACTTTAAAGTCTATCTTTTGGTGAAAATAATCAAATGATGATCAAAGCATTAAAAAAATGTATGCTCAATACAGTTGCTACAACATTTCATGGATTTGAAGATAGAACTTGAAAATATTAGCTCTGTCCAATATTACAAAATAAATCCCCTATGTCATCCTGTGTTTTTAATAAGAATGTCTCATTTGAAGGAATATTTCACTCCTAAGAAATATAAGTATAAAAAGCATCCTTTTCTAAGATATACTTTTGTAATCAATTAAGTAGTTTTGCCAAAATTACTTAAACAACATTAACAAGAATTAACACATGGTTCAAGTAATTGTTAGAATATATTTTATGGGCTACAATTAATTGTCGTTTTGGTTTTATTAAAAACGGGCTAATAATATGATCACTGTTTTGATGCCTATAGTCCACTAATATTCTGATCTCTATTGAACTTAAGCACTTTATATCGTTAATGTGATTAATGATGTAGGTCTAACCATAAGGCCCATAATGGGCAGGCCTAGGGTTATTATCTGTGGCTAGGTCCCCACCACACTCCCTATATATACACTAATATAATCTCTACACATTTTGCCCCATTGAGAACTGCACTTTTTAAAGAGATCGGAGTCGTAGTGGAAACCCTAGTCGTCACCAAACACTTGCACAGTGCTCTCACAATTTAATGATCATGTCTCTAGATGTAAGTATCTGTGTTCCCTATCACATAATTGATTCACAATTTTCGCTTCTTACATTTAGTATCAGAGCATAGGAATTATGTGATAAGGAATCTGATTATTGTCGATGATTCATGATTAAGATCATAATTTTTACTTTTTTATATGATAATATGTTTGATTTTCGGGTTAATGTAAATTTGTAAAATTGATCCAAAAATCTTAGGAATTTTGTAGATCCTAATCTCATGAGTCTATTGATATATGATTTTTTATTTATCATGCACTGTGCACTGAGATTTTTACAAAACAAACTACGGTTAGGGTCTTGAACCTGATTAGATTGTTACAAAATACACATGAAATCTTACTTTTTATGTTGATTTACGCTTTCTTCATGATTTTCGTTGATGATATGCGTTTAAATAGAAGAAAAAATTGATTTTTCAGGGCTAGTTTTTGAAGAACCTGATACGAGCTTCGCAACCCGATTTTGATCCATAAAATCATCGTGATTCCAACAATTTATTGAGGGCTTTTCATAGAAACTAGATTTAAACAAGTTTTCTAACTGATTGAGCATGAAAATCGAACCAAAAATACGCTTTTGATCGCCGACCTATTTTCAAAACCTGCACGACCTAGTTTTTGCACACCCGACCTGTTGGAGGAAGAAGATGATGCCCCCTGCACATGCCCACTCTCACATGTGGGGCGTGCAGGTGCGTGTGAGCTCCACAAAATGAATTTTTATGCTTCATTTTTTGAGCCTAATTTTTCTATATATTTTCATAATTTCTCCTGCATTTAATATTTTTATAAAAATATTACATTACATATTAGATTTTATGCATTTTATAATTTTTTAATTTAACCTAATACACTGGAAATTATTATTACCCTATTTTGGATATGTTTATAGTAGTCACTCTCTCTCAATCATATCTTATATGTA
>JAOQML010158041.1:0-13697 GCA_027568935.1 Erythroxylum urbanii | reverse complement strand
ACCAGATTTGGAAAAGGTAGTAGTCATTCGATTTCCCTTCTTCACTTCATCAACCATCAAAGAGATTAAATACATCTTTATAGTATTATTCTATACCCCATCTTTTTCATTTATTTTCACACAATTATTGTAATCGTTCATATTGTTCAAACCTTCTATCACTAAATATAACCACATATAAGTGACATGAATCATAACAATTTTTATAAAGTATTAAATGGTAAATATAGTTCAAAATAAACATAAGACAACTCAATCAATTCATACAAAAAAACAAAATAAAAAAACATAATCAATTTCACAGGTATGATGAGCATGAAATACGAAAATCTTCAAACCAAGTTGCCAAAAACTGGATGAAACTTTAAATCAAAAAATTCTAATGAAAGAAAAAGGCATAATTTAGTGAACAAATTAACGTCAAAATATACTCGACAATTAGCGTGAAAAATTGAAAATGAAAATTGGGAACAACTCCTTGCTTGCAATCTGATGACATCGGAGAAGATGTCTTCTTCTCATCAAAGACGATGAATTCCTCTCTAAAAGAAGATACATGCTAACTTGAATTGTTGTCAAAATTAGCTTTAGAGGTGGATATCCGTGAATGTTAGATGTGTGAGCGATGAACTCATCAGATAAATACTTGGATACTCCAGTTTTGGACTTTGTTCGATTCACTTGCTTTGTTTCACAAAGTTCAACGAAACTCAGGTTGGTTGTTCAATAAAACACATTGTTTGACTATGAAATTATCATATACATGGTGGGCTGATTAGCTTGGCAGTTTCTTCTCACGCTTCCCGCTGTCGTGTTGTCCCTCCATCTGCATGGCTTTCATTCACTTGATAATTAAGCTCTCCTACGTAGACACATTTTTAAGGTAACAACCAGGCGTCCCATGCGCGTGGTTCTTTCTAAGTTGAATCACCCAAACATAAACTCGGAACTCGGTGATGAACCACCCATAGCCTAGAGCTTAAAAGCAAGAAGAGAGAAAGAACTGAATCCTTGCATGAGAACCATTCCAAAGATAAAGAAGATTACTTGGCAGTAAAGTCTGCCAACTGGGAACTGATTACAACTTTATGAGTAATAATCAACGAGATTTTAGTTAAAGGGATTAGCTTTAAAAAATAAAATGGTTTGACTGTAGTATCCGAAAAAGAGGTTTTTCTCTAGTGTCAAATTTCATGCTCCACACGTAGTAACAGAAAGCTGAAGAAACCTACAACCTACAGCCTCCAAGACCCATAAACAGTAGTGGTTGCCAAAACTTATCCATTACTAATACCCATTTCAACTAGCATAATTCTCTACACTATTGTTACGTTTATAAGTTATTTAGTAAGCAGAAAGAAGCTAGGCAATGGACGTGTGGTTTCTTGCGTAAATACGAAGAAGAGAAGGTGATGGGCGTGTGTATGTTTCAATATAAATAATAGTAATATTTGTCGAGCAACGAGTCAGAAAACACAAATAACCACATACAAAAACAAACCTGGAAATTGCGTCATGTGATAAGCTGCAAAAGATAGTAGAAGACACAGTTTCGTGGAAGAGGCTGAAGACGCAGCCGGCGTAGGGAAGTTATGAAAACCTGTTTTAAAAATACACGAAAACTTGTTTTAAAAACATACAAAAATGTTATTTTTTGGTTTTCGCAAAGTGGTTGTGGTTTTCTTGTTTTTGAAAACGAATAATGCCAATATCCTCAACCAAACAAGTTTTAACGCACCCTTTCTTTTATTTTGAAAACGACAACTAAAAACAGAAAAAACGAAACCAAACAGCCCCTTAATTACAAAGTTAGAAGTAGCCTTTTTTATAATAGTCTATTTAGAATATTAATCTTAAATATTTCTCTATTAAGTGTGGGAGGAATTTAAATATATTTATTGATTTTCTCTTTGGATGATCAAAAGAAGAATTTTTATTTTGTTAGGTAATTTTAATTACAAAGTTAGAAGTTATAATAGTCTATTTGGCATATGAAATCTACACTGAACTATATATGATCCCTTATTACTCCACTAAATCTGTATGAAACTAGTGAACATTATTATATAATTCAAATGATGCAACTAATATGATATTAGTGAACATTTAAATATAATTAAGATGATGCAACTTATATTGATTTATGTAATTGTACACATCAGTTGAATTGATGGACTACAAATTATTAGTGGAGTTTGATTGCTTCTTCAATATAAGATTAACCTCAGTGTTCTGATATGGGTTTAAGCACTACAGAGATGAAACAATTCATGCATAATAATTCACATCAAGAATCATTTGAAATGTATATATTGCATAATACAACAATAGAAAAATTACCACAAAAATAGAAAAATTACCACAACAGCAGCAATCCTCAATCCATTCAATCAACAATCACCAATTCTCAATCCATTTCCATTTAATCAATTCTCAAATCTCAATCCATTCAATCAACAATCACCAATTCATTTACAACGATTGGGTCACGGTACCAATAATCACCGCACCAATCATTCACAAAAACAATCACCGCACCGCACCAACAATCACTAATTTATTCAACAATCACACACCTACCTTCACTGAAAAACTAACGATGAGAGCCAGAGGCGGAGGGAGACGCTGAGAGTTGAAGGCAGAGAGCCGGAGGCTGAGAGTCGGAGACGAAGAGTCAAAGACAAAGGGTAGGAGGCGGAGGCGGTCTCACACCATCTGAGACTGGAAGAAAGGAGGTTTTAATCGTCAAAGAGAAAACAACGAGGGAGGGGACGAACACGAAGAGTCAAAGAAGAAGGATGGCTGGGTGGGAGGCAGAGGCGATCTGGTGCGTGTCGAGCCGTCTGGTCTGGGAGACTGGGACTAGGAGCCTGCCAGATGGGATGGGAGCCTGGGAGGGACTGAGGGAGGTTTTAACTTCAAAGAGAAAATGACATCGTTTTGTCACTAGTAAAAGATTACCAGTGACGGGCCACGGGCAGAACCGCACAGGCCGTGGGCCACCCACTGCCCATCCCTCCCTGGCCCGTGGCCCATGGTCCACAGGCTAAATTTTTACCCGTGACCCAACCCATGGGCAGGTTTGACCAATCCAAACCCGTTGACTTCGAGTTGGGCCAGGCCAGGCCAGGCTAATATTGCCATTCCTAGCGGTATGCTATTTCCAAATTCATCTATATTAATTAATTTCCTTGTTCTCTTTGGTTTAGCAATTGCTACTTTCTTTTGAAGTACGGACTTACGTCTTGTAGGATTTCCAACCAAAGATTGCATTATTGCTTCCTTTCTCAGTTCATACATGTATTCTACATTCGAACCAGAGAGTACTCAAAGGTCTCCTTTCCCACTTTACTTAAAACTTTTTTACGTTACTTTTAACTCAAACCTGAAATAACTTTTCATTTTTAACAAGGTTAAACTATACTAGTAGCACCTTATGTTGTTAATTACAATGGAGCATTGTTTTGCTAATACCCAAGTATGCGACTCTTCTTTGTAGTAAGTACTCAAATCCTCCTTGTCTTGTTTATGTTCTTTTTCATTTGTTTTTGGGCTTAGATTTTATCTGCTATTTTGAGACCTTAACATGTATTTAACTGTTTCAGCTGGTGCCATCAAAATAGAGTAAATATAAGAAGAATTAACGTTGATCGATATTTAACGGCAATTCAAGGGATACTAATTTAATAACATTTTTTACAGATTATTACTATTAAGGGGCTCTTAGATATGATGAATTAATAGATACATTGATCGAAACATTGCATTTTTGGCAAATTGGAGTCATCCTCCAAAATTATCAGTCACCTCATCTAAATTCTTGAACTTATTATTTAATCATATGAATTATATGTGATCTGCATTTTTAAAGAAAAACTTAGATTCTGTTCAAAAAAGTCATTATCATAATATGTTTACGGTTTGGCAAGCTTTTTTCCAAAGCACACGAAACTGCTCCCTTAATTATCTAAGAAATATTTTATTTTGGGTTTGCTAGAATTGTGGCATTCCATAATTTTATGGTTTATAATTCTGTTCCTCGGCAATATATACAGATTCTAACCCTCATTGTTGAGTATCTTACAAATTGTCATATGTTGACATTTTGCAAGACCTTGACAAGTTATGCTTAAACAAACTGATGGTTCATATGCTTGTGTAGCAGAGAGTGCAACTCGATTCACAATTGGTGAGGTAAAGATCTTTTCTTACTCCATGCTTTTTTAATTAAAAAAATAACTTCTTGTCATTGTAATTGATTAATTGGTATGCCCTAGATAAAAGAAGAACTGTTGAGGTTCTTAAGATTGCAATAGGAAAAGGGGAGCTCACTGGAATTTCTACACAATGACTACAAGGTAACCTTCATATCTGAGTAATTTCACATTATTATTCCACCATCATCCTCTGTACCTTGGTAGTATCTTAAACTTGAAGATGTTTTTCCATTGGTAATTTGTTAACATTCCTCTGTATGTTTAAGTGAAATTTTTTTTAGCTCAGCAATTTCATTACAACAAAAGGGAATATTAGAACAACCTCATTATTAAGTAACATTTTTTGCAGTTAAGATTGTTATATGCTATTTTCTAGTCACATCATACTCCCACTTATCTCATTTCCATAGAGCCTCAAAAGTAAATAAATTTCCTTGTTAATAGTTCTGAAATATTTACCTTTTTAACCAATTATGTAATCCAGCCATTTGCTTAAGCTAATTATGCTCTTTGCTCTTCTTCTTTTCTTTTGGGTCAAGACACTTCGGTGTGCATTTGATGAAGGTAACATTTGTAATATTTGCTATTCTAAGCACTTCAGGAGTTAAGGCTTAAGATGCAAAGTTGGACTCTTTTGTATTACAATTTGATGATTACTTTTCAAGTTTCTTTGATGGCCAAGAAGGTCCTAGATCATGCTATTTGTTGGCAGTTTATCTTCCTAATAGTGACTAAAGAAACTTTTTATGTGTTTCAAAATTCATAAACTTTGTATCATCAAAATCTACTAAAGTTTGCAACAAAGACGATAAACATACAATCGCCCCTGAGCATGTGCTGAAGGCTTTAGAGGTAGTTGATCTTCTGCAAGTTGAGATCATAGTGACCATATTCATGACTTCAAATTGGTGAGACTTTAGTTAAATTAGTTTTTGGTCCTCATATTTTGAGAGTCTAATCACCTAAATGTCAAATATTAATTTAGCGTGCACAACAAGGTTGTTCATGTAAAAATTTAATGACTTATGAATCTACTTGCGATCCTTTCTTGTCATTAGTAGTTTATTCAATAGGCTAACTTTCAATAAAAAGTAGTTCTAGTACTAAATAAATAAAAACTGGAAGATTTAAATTTATATTTGTTTCTATTGATACTCTTTTATGCACGAGATCATGATTTTTTGACTGGTTAAGCTTCGGTGGGAAAATATGGATTAAAAGAAAACTTAATTAATCAAAATGAGGTTCACTGTAATTTCCCCATGTTGTGTTTGGATGATAGGCTGGCTACGCTATTAGCATGTGGGAACAACTTGAATCATGCCCGATGTACAAAAGAATGGCATCAAGGGACTATGCAGATTTGGATGATGTAGAACATAACTCAGTAGATACATCTATTAAGCTTCAATAGGTTCATTTTAGATTTAGTCTAGTGAAAAGTGATATTAAGAATTCATATGTATTGTATGTCTTCTATGAGTTCATTTTAATAGTCACTTGAGATTTCTGTCATCCGCCAGCTGTTGAGTTCCTCTGCTCCATCGTTATTTTAAAGTTTTACAATTTGGTTGGCATAACATTTGGGCTTAATTCTTGTATGATCTTTTAGATCTGTTGCAGAACAATATGGATTTTGAAACTACAAATCTTTCATGTAAGCTTTCTTTTCCTCATGTGCTGGTGGCAACCACATAATCCTTCCTATTTGGTTACCGTATTGAGTTTGTGCACCTTGTTGGACTTGCTTTTCGTAGACTTCTCTTGATATTTTTTTTATAATCATTACTTGTAGATTATATGTGCTAAACCATGTTTTAAATTCTCATTTATTGTGGATGATTGTTTCAGTGTGGTAAATGAACCGCTTGAAAGCATCTCCTTTCATTTTGAATTCAGTGGCAATACCTTGGAAGAAGGTGATCCACTGTGAATACTTATGCATTTTACGCTACATGTCCCTTTTCATTATGATCTACTTTCATTGTTCATGTTAAATGTCGGCCTTGTGGTCAGTACGTGTCTCGGTGGTGCCCTTATTGGATCTTTATTTAGTGGTTGGATAGCTGATGGGATAGGACAAATTCTATTTCCATGACATCAAATTCTTTTTGACAACTAAGTGAGTTAATGATTGGTTATAATCACCATGTTCTATTTCCCGTTGACTACATTACACTGCTTATTTCATCTACATATACCATATTAATGGATTGTTCCCTCACATTTTGGGCATAGAATAGCATATTTCTAAAGCTACGCCTACCCTCCTTTTATTTGTATGTGTTTTTTTGGCCCAATTTTACACGGTGAAGCTCAATACATACGTACTTCAACTTATCATTTCTTATATATAATGAACATCACATTTTGATTTTGTGACTTCTCATATATAACAGTGGTGTTTGCTTTTATGGTTTACCAAGTACATTATAGACCTTCTTCTAAATCCTCCTACTTATGGAATTGTCTTTACTATAAACTTACATTTAAGTAATATCATTATTAAATTATTATCAGATTTACAACCAGTCAATTGTGTATATGAAATGTCTCGAAACCAATTGCTTGAAAGCTGACTTGGAGTGATGTCTTAAAATGGTCATTCAATGTAAATACTTGGCTGTCTGAACTTAAAACATGCCATTGAAGTAGCTTTTAAATACACTTTAATCATGAAGCATATTCTACTACTTTGATACAAAATTTTGAAGGACTTTTAGGATTGGAAAAAGGAAGAAGAACATTAGCTCTCTTGTTTGGCATAAAGCGTAAAACACAGCAAATGAGTTTTCAAGATAAAACTTACCCATTTTTTATTACTACAACTAATTCTTCAGGGGAAATTTATCAATTCCTTAATTGAAAAATAAATAGAGCAAGTTTTCTGAATATGTCACTTGGAAAATACATGGTAACAATCTAAAACTAGTAACGTATCAAGTCTATTTACCATTTTCTTCCATGAATTCACTTTTTTTAGCCCTAAAATTGAATATTTTTGTGCTGGATATGTAGGGGCATTATTGCATGGCTTTATATTCATGAAATTGTGGTTCAAAAATTATGCTGAACTATAATGCTTTAGCAAAAACTTGCAAACTTATGAGCAAAGTGACATGTTCAATTCCAGATTTCACTTGCATTTCTTCTAATAAGGTAGTCTACAAAATACCTTGTGAATGCGTGCAATGTTCAATTATATTACATCTATGCTTCTCACGTGTTATTTAATAATATTTCTAGTTGTATTAGTACTTGGAAATGTTTTTGCTCTACTACTTGTGGATGTAGCCAGCTTCAGCAATTGTTACTTCTCTTTTCTAGTTATTTAGTTTTACTTTTAATTCAGACAGTTCTTTTTGTAAGTATCATCTCTGGCACGATTTTTTCCGTTATTGGTTGTGAATAGCTTGCAAGTGGCTATAGTTTTGTGGAAAGGACACAGCTATAATATTCATATATGTAGAAGCATAATTTCTTCTGCTTGATTTTTAATTTATTCTTTCTTGAAACTCTAAAACTGTTATAATGAATGATACGACTTGCACCTAATAGATGACACCTCTGACTAGTTTGCCCTTTGTTGTTAGAGAATTAAACACAAAAACGCATGCATATGGATTAGAGGGAAGTAGAACACTAGATTCAAGTTTTGCATTAAGATTCTTCCTTTTACAACATAAACTAGGGAATTTTCAAATTACAAATATGCCCCTCCAACGAATAGCCCTTAGACCATCAATGCCTTCCCCTAAAGCTCTCTCTAGCAGGAGCTTCATTGATAAAATGCTCGATTGAAAGTATGATCCCCAAATCAACACTCGAAGGTTTATCCAAAACATAGATTGCTCAATAATGACTTTTTGCTTGATAACAATGTTAGTAAAACCTTCCTATAATGGGCAAGGATAAAGTAGATATGGACGTGCTGTTTTACTCTTTTGATGCTTCAAAAATCATATTTTTATGTAAACTTACTAATTTAATCCCCCCTAAAAGAGACTTTGAGTTATATTTTAGTAACAAAGAAATACAAAGTCACTTGCAAATATTGATAGGATGCTTTTGCAACAGTTTTGTGCAACTAAAATTGGAAACTAATACAATTCTTACCCTTTTTGCACAAATTAATGTTGTCAAGTCTACAAGAAGGATATGGCCTTGCATCCTCTCTAAGCTTTTTTGTGTTTAAGAATCTTCCCATAGTTCTTTATTTTTTCCATCATACTATTTTCAGAAACTTCCCTTGTTCAAGGTTCAAGATGATGCCTTTGTAAGATCGATTCTTCCCATTTTTACACAATCTCACTAGCATATTCAACTAGGTTCAAAATCCACTTTGAAATTAAAATAAATGAGAAAGAGTAAGGGGAAAGAGGTATGTGGTTTAGCCATAAGGCTTGCATCCATGGATATAAAGATCAGGAGGACACTAGGTCATCTGTTTTTAATTAGTAGTCCACCTATTTATAACAATAGGGTAGATTATTAGGAATATTCAAAACAAAATACCTAAATTGTTTCACTGTAACAGTAATATTTCTATATAAATACATAATACATGGCTATATAGGATGCAGAATAATAATAATACTAAAATCTCTAAAATTTACTAGATGCATCTCGATCCTGCATAATGAGCTTATTTTGATTTTAGCCACACAGAAAAGGTAGGCATGTACTTCTACATCCCTCTAGTTCAAGTTTGAACCCTCAAATTAATTAGATGTTAGGATTATATGACATCTATTTGTTGTTTTAATATAACTTCAGTTGATTTTGCGTATGCTTTACTTGTGTTATTGATCTTGTTACACTAGATTGAACCTTTTAATTTAGCCCTATTAATATTTTTTTATCTGTATTAATGCACTTAAAATATTGCTTAGATAGTTAACTCTTGAACCAAAATTGATTTAATATGTTGTTAAGATCATGAGCAGAGTTTAAAGTTGGTTTTTTAATGTTTAGAATGTCCTACCATTTCTTGATAAATGGGGTTCACCTACTGAGAGCATAAATACCTTGTAAAGTTCTGATCAACAAGACCTTATTACCAAATTTTTATCTGTTATGCTAAATATTGGTTTGAATTATCAGGTACATTTAAGTTGGAAAGAAATACATACAGGAGGCTCGTATTCAACCTGAGAAATGTTACGGGAGTCGTTAGAAAGACCAGAGTTAAGACGTTCCTCGTATTGGTTATGCCAACTCTTTCCCCTTCATAGCAAAGATCATTCCATCAATATGTTATATAGAGTTTTTTTTTTAAGATAAACCTTAGTTTGATGTATTGTCTTTGTAACTTTGTTTCTACAACTGCTCTATCTTCAAAGCATTTTTCAATTGCCATAATGCCTACGTTACTATGTTTATCTTTATTTTGAGTAGGGAGAGCATTGGTTTCTAACTATTTACAAATTTTTGTAGTATTGATGGATTCTAGACAAACAACTTGACTTCATCTCAAACAGGCGCATTATATGGACAGACTATAGATTGTGTTCACTTGCCAAAACCAGGTGATGATGCGTTACCTTCTTGTGTTGGCATCCGGCATTGCATTAAAGATTTATTATATGAATGTCTGTGTGGGCCACAGTTCCTTGTACATGAAATGCAACACGGAGCATGACCCTCCCTGTTGGAGATGTCCCATTTGGATGAACTTGAATTACCTAATCTTTTCTGCAGTTCACCACTTCTAAAAGTATCGCCCACAAATTTGCCTTCACTCATGTTTACAAATAAAGGGCAGAAATGTGTAATTTATTTTTTATTTAACTTTTTTCAATGGATGGACCATATAAGGATAGAACCAAGGTGATATACATAGACTTAAGGAGTAATTTGATAAGGTTTTACTTATTTCTATCATAACTAGTTTCAGCTATATGGGAATCTTGTTTGAATTCCTCTATTGTTTCAAAATTGCCCGTATAAATTGTTACAGAAACGTGATCCACAATTATTACCAGACTGGATACATATGGGAACAATACGATCAGAAGAAGGGTAAAGGAAAAGATGCAATGGTAATTACTGATTGGACAGCACTTGTCCTACTAATTATGTCTTAATCCTATTGTTAAATTGTGAAGAGCTTTTCACCCAGTGCGAGCTCGAGTCTCTGTATGTTGATATACAAATTTTTCAAGAATTCCGACTGTAATTCTGACTGTAGTTGTAAAAATATTATTTCATAATGTAATAAATTAAACGTTATAGGACATGGGCCATTCCTTATTTTGCCACAAATTTTGGGTAAGTCTAAATGTTAACTTTGATTTACAAAGGGACAAAAATGGAATTTAAAAATTAGATTGGAATTTAAAAATTAGATAATCTTACGTCAAAATTTGAAAATTTACCATTTGAGCACCAAAGCAACTTACAGAAAGGTTCATATAAAGTCTTAAAACTTTATTTTATAAAGGTGCAAAATAGATCTCGTATTGATTTTACAACTAGATCTTTGCATTAACATGGTCAAATATCACAAACATGTGGTGGAGAATCTTGAGTTATTAGTTTAGTACAAAAACTTAATAGTTAAGAGGTTGGGATTACTTACCATTCTAAATATTTTTCCTATTGCACGTCACAAATATTTTCAGAGTCATCAACAACAAATGCAACACCACCTTCAATATTCTCATTCTAACTCGAATCTTCCGACATCTCTATATCCTCAGTCATTTTGCTTAGTCAGTTGTTTCTTTTTAATTCACGTACTTATTGGTGGTTTTCGCCATTGGTCAAATTTTTCATATCCTATTTTGCAGATATATTCTTTAATAAAATATTATAGCAAATTTTAGTTCATCTGTTTGGATTGTAAATTTTTTCTTTCCATTTTTGTTAATCCAATTTAAATTTTTACTCATATTTTTCCCTTAAATTTTGTCTTCCATCGTTACATTTCTAATTTTTCTCTCTATATTCTAACTTTTAACAATATTCACTTACGCATTTTAACCATTCGTAACAAAACCTATATATATGTATATACTCTTTAATTTCCAAAAACAGCTGGCCATTATACATTTTCAAATTTTCACTGCACATTTAGGCAGTGACCACCTGCTAGTATTACAACAACAAACCAATGATTAACTAGTTGTGATCCTATACAAAGCAAGATTTTCTTTGCTTGTCTCCATCTTTATTTCTTCTCTCCCTTTGTTGGAAACATAAAAAATAAAGCTGCTCTTACAATTTTCAATACCAAGAACTTCCCTAAATATAGAAACACGCATGATATGCATACAAAGGACAAGATCAGGCTTACAATTTAGAAGAGCACTTCATTTCATGCAACTAAACGGGAATATCACAAGATTAGAGACATCCCCATTTTATTTTCTAGTTTTCTATTTTATATCATCCAAAAAGAATAAGGAAATTCCATGGAATATATGTAGTGATCTTGGATATTCAAACAACATCGACAACAAAAAGAACAGAAAGCAAGGATCGTGGAAAAAATGAAATGACGAGATTTGGATTGATTCACTGGCAAGAGTAAGTAGATAGATTTGTAGAAGAAAGCAAAGAAAGAGTTATACATGAACCCTTTACAGCATATAATAGACCAAGCACACAACTGTACAAAGGTAAACAAGGCAAGTTGTATGTTGAAGTCCAAAAAATGCAGTACCTTAATCAGCACAAATCCTGAGTTCAACTGTGACTCACGACACAGAATCTCGAGATGTCGTGTGCAGGTAAGTGGGTCATAGAACTAAGATGCCATTGTTAGAATGGAATTGGAACTAGGACAACCAATGCGAGTAGCTACACATGTAATAAGACAAACCTAAAACATGCTGAGTGCGATTATCTTTGAAAGATCACTTTCAGCAGAAAAAAATATGTGGTTGTGTTTAACTTGTGTGTTACTGTAAGTGGATGGTGATACCAACACTTCCCTGACAGTGCTTAATTAAATCTAGAGCTTGGCCAACAAGGGAACCACTCTCAAATCAGGCAGTGTAGTTTCCATTCCACTACGATTAGGTAGACAATTTCCTGCTACTCAAATGTCAAAAGTAGAGATGTCGTTTGTCCTGATGCCAAATTGTGATTAACCACTTGAAGTAGATTTTGAGTCTGGTGCCACCAAATAGTAAAGATTTTATAGAGGTCCTGACAAATGAAAGCAGCAATGAAAGGAAAATCCAAGAAAAGGAAAGAAAAGAAAGAGACCGTCTAGAGACAAGCACACACATAATATGTGAATATTTACTAAAAGAAGAAAATTTTTTATCCTGAGTATTATTCGAGGTTCTGTCGGGCTAATAATAAGAGGAAGAGTAAGATTAGGTGGACCATTTTTTTGGTTTCTTTAATGAGGCTTAGAAATGTTTACCATATGGAAAACCAATTTGTACTTTTGGCAGAATCCTAATATTCTGATATATCATCTTTATCACAAGAGCAAACCAGTCTTTGAAATTTATCTGATAGTTCTTCATAAGAGTCGATCTCTCTTGGTTGAACACGTCTGATTGCAGTCTTTAGATGTTCCATTGTTACTTCTGAAGCATCAATATTTTCCTGGCAGTGGACAGTATTAATCAATAACCAAGGTATCAAATGATACAGGCATAGACTAAAGGCACATATGAAACCTCAAGGGCTACAAGGGCTGCCTCACGGCAGATTAATGATATATCAGCTCCGGTATAGCCATCAGTTAGAGAAGCTAGCACTTTTACGCTCACATCAGAATTGCATGGAGTCTTGTGCAAGTGGATGTGAAATATTTCTTCCCTGTCAGTCACATTTGGAGGTCCCACATATAGAAGTCGATCAAACCGTCCTGCTCAAATTTCTCCATCAATGACAAGTTTAACGCAGCAGATAGTTCGTGCCTGGAGAAAAGTTGGAAGTACCTGGTCTTAAAAGGGCTGAATCAATCTTGTCCGGCCGGTTTGTAGCTGCAATTACAGTGACGTCAACTCTTTGGTGCAAACCTGAATTAACAAAATGATTGTCCACAATCAAAGATAGTGAAGAGAATAGCTAAACAATCTACAATATAGGAAAGCATATAATGATTATATCCTGCTTCAAAGAAATAACAAAATCACCTGAAATACGATATCCTAAAATACAAAATTTTTAAATTCAATAAAATGTAGTAATCCCTCGACACCATGTAGCCAGACAAAATGAAGATGTTGAAGTAAACTCAATGAGCAGCAAAATGTAGAATATTGAGCATCAATAGGATTTAGTAGAAAAGTGAAAGATTACTAACCATCTAATTCCACAAGAAGTTGACTCATCACCCTATCCGAAACTGAAACTCCATCACTTTCCTTACCACGAATAACAGCAAGACCATCTACTTCATCAAAAAAAATTATTGACGGGGCATTCGCCCTAGCCCTTGCAAAGAGGGATTTTACGGCCTTCTCTGATTCACCAACCCATTTGCTATAAAGCTCTGGACCCTTGACAGAAAGG
>JAOQML010158014.1:0-13698 GCA_027568935.1 Erythroxylum urbanii | reverse complement strand
CATTTTAAATTTAGTTCTTATAAGAAAATAATTATATAATTATATTTTGTATTTAAATATTCGGTTTTACGGTGTATATGCTTAAACTTTTGCCAAAAAGACGTGTTTTATTTTATTTGATTAAGTATTGATCAAGCAAAATAGAGTCAGGTCATTTATAGCCTTTTGAAATTAAATACAAAAAAAATCGATAAGGTGATTTATTTAACAAAATATTTTTTATCTTATTTATTTTCAGATCAAATATGAAGAAGTTTCTCAATAATAATAAAAATATAACAATAACATTAATAAAAGTTTAATTGGATAATATGAAGTAGATATTTTACAATATAAAATTTATAACAAATTACAAAATTTTATATTTGTTTGATTAATTAAATTTAACTATGATATGTAAAATTATGACTTCGTTTTCAAATTCTTTTAATTAAAATGTAAATTAAAGTTTTTCATGTTTACATTTTAAAAGTATTTTGTGTTTAATATATTTTATTCAATATTTATATAAATGTTATTAAATTTAAAAATGAAATGTGGAGCTGTATATCAAGTTCAAACTTATTAATAAATTGAGCTTAATAATAAGGCATATTTTTTTAAAACTGTATTAAAATTTTAATTAACCAAGAAAACTTACGATATCATATATTTACAATCAAGTGAGTACATCTATTTGTAATTAGGATTCTCCTTAGATATATGATATAACAACGCAAATTAACATACTAAAATTTTAAGTTATTGATTTTTGTTGCAAGGAACGACAAGTTCGTGAGTTCATGAACTACCAACAATCAATTTCCTTCGGTTTCAGGACTTACCTTTCAATCAATGCCTTGCAAGTTCATGTATTAACTAGTTCATCCTATACCATATAAAAAGCCAAATCGTCTATTTAGAGATGACCATATTTCTCTCAGACTTTCGTGTATATATTTGTCCCCTAGGTCAATCACTCCTAAATGATTATTGTGCCTAAAGTGACGATGGTGTGAAGAAAGTCATATCAACATGGGTAAAGAAATCTTTTTATGTTCCTGACGGGTGACGTGTGCATCTTATCTTAGTCCTCTACATTGGAATAGACTGAAGGCTTTTGAACCTCAATTATATGGATTGAATCAGCACACAGCATGGAACAAATAAATCAGATTAAAGAAGCAAAAAGGGCAACGATATTAACTAGGTTTATATGATTAACTAACATGACTAATAAGGAAATGCATTTTTAGGTAATCTCAGTGCAACCGTGCAATCGTAGCCTTAATCTGCACAAAAATAGTTAGACCATGTTATGTTCTTAGCAAGATGGTATAATCGAATGTTGAAGACACAGCAAATGGAAACCAGATCTGGATATAGTTACTATTATATCAATTAACGTAAACAACGGAAGGCAAGAATATCCAGATGTACAATGACGTTCTTAGAAAGCATAAAGGTAATAACAGAATTGTCACAGATCTGCAGAAAAGAAATATTCAGAGGGAGAAACGGAGGGAAGGTCCAGAGGGAGAAAACAGCTTCCACACATTCCACACCTCTCTCTGTCCTGTAACCGTCCATATATATTCTTCACGCATCCTTCAATTTCCACGTAAGATATCTCGCACGAGTGCTTCTTTGCAGACCCACTTCTGCAGCCCTTGAATCATTTCCCACCTCACAGCCCACATTCTGATTTATTCTTTGGGTCATGACAGACCATTCGGACATTGAACAAACTTTTAATCGGACATTGCTACTTCAAACTTGTTCTTCAAGAAGCACTACAAAGAACTACAATAGAGAAGGGTTTTGGCGACGAAATATAACGTCACTGAAAGAAACAAAATTATTGCAAAAAGTATTTAACGACAAAAAATAATCGGTAAGCATATCAACAAAGCTCATCCCATTTAATTACATATAAACACACACAAAGTTTAGTTTAGCAATTTAATTACCTTGATTTTTAGTGAAGAAGACGAATCAAGTAATGCACACAGCATACACTCCTTGGATTTCTCCATGCGTACCAAGGTATTAACCACCCACTTGTTAACTTGTTTTAATGCCTTAAGTTGCTCCTCCTTGCCAAATTTACTTGCCTTCTATTTCCTTTTGTTCAAGCACACTAAAAACAATAATATACATTTAAGCTAAATACTTAAGCTTATCAAATGAATAATCACATAACCAATTAAATTTAGCTAACTAATCTAACTTAAAAATTCAAGAGCTTACCTTGAATTCTCTACACTTTCCACTAATCAATTGTACTTCTGATCTCACCAAATCAATTCTTTTCCTTGTAAATTCAAATATACAATTATCATATACCAAGAATTAAACCCTAGGTTTCATAGCTAACAAAACCCATTTTACAACCCTGAACAAAAGTTAGGTTTCTAGCTTAATTTGTCAAAACCAAGGTCATTTCTAACTGAAAGGAATCATTTTCTTACCTTAACAAATTCTGTAATCCTTGCTTTTTTCCTCCAAATGGGATCAATCGTGGCTCATTCTCTAGCTCTTTTCATTTCCAACATTTTTCTCTTCTTGCACTAAGTCCAAATCTCAGTAGATTTTGTTAAAAATCCAAGCAAATCTTTCTCTCTCTTATAAGCTCCCAAAGCTTCAAGCTTTTCTCTCTCCCTCTTTTCCTCTTTCGTTCGACTGAAATGAAGAATGGAGAAGAAAGCATGTAGCTTTCTTCCTTTTTCTTATCAATCTTACCTAAAATGCCACGTGTCACCATTTCATTTGTCCACGTCAAGATTTTTGTCTCCCACTAACGCTCATCTTTCCATTATTCTATTTCACACCACAATCTCTTATTTAGTTATTCAATTAACTCCCTCCATAAATTGGGTCACTATTTACACAACTTCCAATTTATTTCAATTACATCCTTTCAATGTACTATTCACTTAATTTCTTCAATTCACACTTGAGTTCTACTCCAATTGAATCCAAAATAAATTATTACACTCTAAAGTACTTACAAAATAGTTCAATTGGATCCTTGATCATAAATTTAGAAATTTACCAAATTTTCCTTAAACTTTTCATAAATTATGATTTTACCCAAATAATTTTTCTCACTTTTTCAATTTAGTCCTTTGCCAAATTTAACTCATTTCAAACATGTCCTTGACTCCATAATTGCATTCTCAATCATTAATCATCAAAAAATTTTAAATTCACCCACAATTTCAATTAATAATCCTGTATAAATAATAGAAAAAGATTTAGGGTCTAACACCTTTTGCAAATCATATGAAAGATGCCAATAGTCAAGTAATTTGTCCCATAAGGATCAATTGCCACAAAAGCCTATGCTTTTCTATGAAATTTTTACATTTAAGGAAATAAATTTATGTTACCTTTACCTCCTTTTGGCTTTACTTATATATTACTTGCAGTTGATTATGTTTCTAAATGGGTGGAAGCCAAAGCCACTAGAACTAATGATGCAAAGGTTATTGAAAATTTTGTTAAAGCTAACATTCTTTCGAGGTTTTGGGTACCAAAAGCAATCGTTAGCAACAGAGGAACTCATTTTTACAATAGGGTAATGGAAACAATGTTCAAAAAATATCACATCAAGCACAAGGTTTCCACCGCTTACCACCCACAAACCAACAGACAAGCTAAAGTTTCAAATCAAGAAATGAAGTTGATGCTGGAAGACACAAATGTTGTCACTTGATGAAAGCAACAGGAAGTCGAGCCAATGACAATAAACAAAGGTGCTATGGGAGGCAACCCAAAGGAAGTTAATTTCTGTTTATTTACATTCTCACATTTACCATTTTCGTTAAATGCTTCATTTCTTGCATTTGATGTTACTTTAAAGACAATGTAAGTTTTAAATGTAGGGGTGGGGATCTTAGTTTTTATGCATGTTTTCAAGCTTAATTGTTGCTTATATGGCTTCTTAAGCAGTTTTCAAAATCAAACAAACAAAATCAAAAATAAATTTTTATTTTCTATTGCTTTTAAGATTATATAGTCATAATTAGAGTGTCAATTGACTGGAAAAATCAATGGCAGCTTTAGTTTGTACTTTTGCTCTTATGATTGGTTAATGTGCATTATCCTTAGAAGAGCAGTGACTAGTGGTAAATAAAAGCTAGTAAGATTTTGAGTCTCTTAGTCTGACACATCTATATTAGTCTCACTATCTTTTATTATGTTTGACCTTCATAACATGTACATCTTGACTTTGCATTGATTTTCTATTCAAGACCACATTTTTATCACATTCATTTTCTTAGGCATTCTTTGTTGTTTACGAGCTACATTACCCAAATCACCTACCCATTTATATGAATTTTCCTTTATTAACCCCCTTTGAGACTTATTAGCCTTTTCTTTTGTATAAACCACATTACATTCTTTTAAACCTAACCAAATGTCCTACTCAAGCCTTAAAGCTAGTGGAGCATTTGTTAATGCTTGATGACTATGATTGTACAAAAGCCTAAGTGTAGGGGTGTGCATACATATAGGTTGGTTATATTTGTTAAAATGCCATGTTATGAATTCCCATGTTGATGTAGCCTCTTTCACCATTATATTTGAAAAGAAAAGACAAAAGAAGAAAAGGAAAAGGAATAAGAGAAAAGAAGAAAAAATTGTGAGTTTGAATAAAAGTATCAAGGAGTAAATACAATTGTTTTGAAAAGTTGTTAATTAATGGTTTCTCCTCCTTAAGTTGTATTGAATAGGTAGTTTGAATATATTACATATGAGGCTGATGTTATTTTCGATGGAGCTCTCTTTGTGTTATATTCATACGGTTTATGGTGTGAGAGCTGAATTGAGTTGTGGAATATAGTTGTTGCATTCATAATAGATGAAGGTACCTAGTTTTGAATGAATGTTAACTTGTGCACTTGATATCTCATTGAGTGTTACTTTTACTTTACTAGCTTGATAGCTTTTATGCTACATTACCTCAAATACATCTCACCTTATCCTTGCCCATATTACAACCCTAGAAAAGTCCTTTGATTCATGATTATGTATGTGACTTTTATTGGTGGAGAAATGAAATGATATGCAAAGTTGTGGATTGTTATGAACATGAATGGTGTTTGAGTGTACCCATGGAAATATCTTATTTAAACACCTTTTGTCCAAGTCTACCTCTAGATTACTTAGTTTTTAAAGGTGATGAATGTTAATTGATCATAAGTAGAAGCTTTAAATGTTTATTTATTGCTAAAGGTTTGAAAGTCATCCATCTTCACTCATGATTATCTATTCTTAGGAAATATCGAAAATGAGTAAGAGTTTTAGTTTGTGATTTTTATTTTGATGATTTGCCCGAGGATGGTCAAAAGCTAAGTGTGGGGGAACTTAAGATGTGCTTAAATTTTGATTCATTTGATCTACTACATTTAGCAATTAATGACTTAGAAATGCTTAGGATACTCACTTTAGCTCATATTTGATTATAGGAACATTTCGGAAGTGAAAGAGCTAACGTGACCTAAAAACATATTTATTAAAGCCATCTTCTCAATGTCTATACTCTATTTATTCATAGAGCAAGAAGAAGAAGAGGATTAAAAGAAGAAGGGACAAGATAGAGTGTGAAAGTGAGGAATAAAGTCAGGAAGCTTCTCACGGTCACACCATGGTATACATGGGTGTGAGATCTCTTCATGAGACACTTTCTCACGCCTATGCCATGCTTCTCATAATCGTGAGAAGCCTCTCACAGCCATGAGAAGCCTCTCACAACTGTGACAAAGCATGTCACACTTATGAGGTCCTTCTCACACCTATGAGAAGTCACTCACAAGCATGAGAATGGACAGTTGTCCCATTTAACCCTAGTTTTCAACTATACTAAAAGAACTCATTTAGGACAGAAGCAAGCTAAAGCATTTTTCTTTGTTTTCTCTTCGTCTTTCAACACCAACAGAGGCAACGATGGCTGATGCTTAGAGCTTGAATGAGAAGATGGACGGCTAACTTCCCAACACCAATTTGAAGGTGAAATTAACGCCCAGGTCACAGTTAAGCTATCTCATCTTGTTAATGTTAATACTCTCTTTTTAGATTGTTATTGTTGTTTGTGTTGATTGAATTAGGTTTTGTAAATATGATCTTAATATGTTATTTGGATTACTTTATTACGAACCTATTGCAAGAATGTTGAATATAATCTGTAATCGTTATATTTGATGTTCATTAGTAGCCACTAATGATCTTGAATCATTAGGAACAACATAGCTTAGGTTAAATAACACGAACGTGTGAGGTTACTGCCTATATTAATCATTTTCCACTTTATAATGAAGTTTCCAAATTGAATCTAGAGAGCATATCCTAGGTTATACGGTGGCTAGGTTTAATTAACGAACATATCTTAAGTAAATACAACCTAAGGGAAAACTAAGATTAGCAAAGTTTATTGTTAGTCTCTGATCAATAATTCGAAGAGAGGTGTGAAGACATTAAAATGATGGGATATGTTTAATCGTGTCTAAACTAAGATTGATCCCAGAATTGGACTTTACATAAATTCAACACTTTTATCATTTTAGATCATTTGCTATAACTTTTTTCTAGTTTAATTTTACTTTATTTTCTCAATTGCGTATAACCCAAAACTCTCCCTTTTTTATTTCCCTTGCTCCAATTATTTTATTTACATAAATTAACCTAACTTTTTCTATAGATACAATCTTGACTCACCATAACTACAAATTTTAGTATGCAGAGTTGGGAAAATTTTGCATTGCACTCGATATGTGTTGTCAAGTGTAAAAGCTAACATACACTCACAACTATGTACATCAACTATAATGAATGCTAAACTATGTTTCCTAGCTTAAATTCAAACTTTCATACCATAAACCTTATGAAGCATAACCAACTAGAAGGAATCACTCATACAATTGATGAAAATAAATTGAAACTAAACGGAGTGATCCTTCAAAGCCACATCTACCTCATATGAATTATTAGTAAATCACCTTTTCAATACAACTGTAGGAGGAGAAGCCAATCATACACAATTTTTCAAAACAAATGTATTTCCTCCTCGATATTTTTATTCAAACATTTTTCTTTCTTTTCTTTTTCTTTTCTTTTGCTTTTTCTCTTCTTTCTTCATATAAAAGTTGAAAGAAGCTACATCAACATTGGAACTTCAATGATAAGACATAAATTGACATCCCAACAATTATAACCATCCCACACATATAGACACCCCCACTAGCTTTATAGATTTGGTAGGACATTTGGTTAAGTTTAATAACATGTAATATGTTTTATACAAAAAGAAAGGCTAATAAAGCTCAAAGGGGATTTAACAAAGGGAAAATTCACATTAAGGGTAGGCTATTTAGCTAATCTAGTTTATAAAAAGAAAGAATGCCTATATCATTTCCATGTTAATGCATATGATAAAAATGTGGTCTTGAATAGAAAATCAAAGAAAAGTTAGGTAGTACATGTCATGAAGGTCACACATAAACAAAAGACAATGAGACTAATATGGATGTGTTAGTGTATAAAGGCTTAAAATCATGTGCCTACCAATAGTCACAACTCTTCTAATAGTCACAACTCTTCTAAAGATAATGCACATTGACCAATCATAAGAGTAAAAGTACATGTTAAAGTTGCCATGGAATTCTCTAGTCAATTAACTCTCTAATCATGATTATATAATTCTAGAAGCAAAAAAAAAAAGAGAAAATGTTTGTTTATTTGTTTATTCTCTCTCTCTCTCTCTCTCTTTGTTGAAAATTCAAAAAATAATTAATAACTAACAAACTTAAAAACACACATGCATAAAAGAAAGAAAAGCGGAAACGTAAAAAAAAGAAATAAACTTCCCTTGGGTTGCCTCCTAAGAAGCACCTTTGTTTAGTGTAACTAACTCGACTCCATACTTTCCTCATATGAAGAAATTATTATCTTTTAGTGTCATAGTTTGCGCTCTCTCCATATGAGGTTGCTCAGGATAGGGCCTAAGTTGATGATTAATCACCTTCTGCATCTTCCATATCTTCATATTTCTAATCTCTACTGAGTCCCAGCACTCTTGGAATATCTCGAATGTCTCTTCACGTTTTTCTCCTCATTTAATTCCTCTAATCTACTATGTAAAGGTGAAGTATTAATATTAAAAAAATAAAGGACTCCGTATTTACCTTTGAGCTAAATGATATTTCCTTTTCTGTTTCGAGCTCCTTCTCCACTTCTTCGACACAAGCAATTCCTTGAGTAGTATTCTCAATATTCTCATGCTCCTCTTCACTTTGTAAGTCCTCTGCACTAATTTCCCTTGGGTACACCTTAGGTTAAGATAGTTGTGCATCTTCACTTTGTGATGCTAGATGGTTGATAGCTTCTACCAACTGACCCACCTAGCTTGCCAAGTTCTAGAGTCTGGACATTGTATCTCGATATAATTATATCATATCCTCCTAGAACTACTGTAATTACAAAGCATTAACAAAAACAACATTAACTAATTCATTTAGATATGTACCTAAGTTTTGCTGCCACTCTAAATCTTGGAAGCTAGACCGAAATTGTCTTTCCTCTTGCTGAAATTGTAAAGTGTTAATACTGACAGCATTAATTAGTTCTTCTATAGATGGACCTGAGTCGTAATAAGAAGCTTTTGGTCTATACGAGAATTATTGTGCATCCTGCAAACTATCATGGAAGTAATTATGCTAGTTATCTCATTTATAACTAAAGTTAGTATGATCATTCCAAACATGGTTATAGGATTAAGAATATAAGTTATAAAAAATATTAATTCCATCCATGTAATTTTAATTTTTAAATTTTTTCACACAAACACTAAACAATAAAAGATCAAGAAATAAATGCAAAAACTAATTAGAAACAAATTTGCATAAAACACCGTACTCCCCAACAATGGCGTCAAAATTGATGCAGTGCATCGTAACACTACTCAAAATAACTAGAACTACAACTATAATAGTGGTGATTCTAAGTTGATCCAACAAATAGTATATATAAAGCTTTGGAAATGAAAATAATCGGTGTCTAGGTTTTTTAGGGTTAGTTTAATAACAAAATAAAGTAAAACTAAACTAATGAAGAAATTTGAAATTGATGAATTTGTTAAGGATCTGAATCTTTGTTTTAATTTCAGCTTATGCCCAGTTAAACATATTTCATTGAATTGTTATCCTTATACCTCTCCTTAAACAATTGATTATAGATTAACAACAAGCTTTGTTAATCACAGTTTTTCCTTAGGTCATAATTAATTAAGAAGAGCTCATTAATTAACCCTAGCTATTAGATAACCTAGGAGATGCTCTCTAAGGTTAATCAAACATTCGCCTTACAAATGAGGAAAACAGACCAATCTAAGCAATAATCTCATAAGCCCATAATATTTAACATAGGTTACTTTATCCCTAATGATATAACACCATTAGTTGCTACAAAAAATTCAAACACGACTATTACGTATCGTTGTTAAAGTTCTAGCAATGGGTTCTCATGAAAAACAATCCAATAGAGCATCAAGATCATTCTTATATAATACCAAATCCATAAATGCAAGATAATGTAAAAAATACAAAAAGAGAGCAAGAATAACAAACACAATAAAAAATATACTTAATCATGTTCTTTAGCATCGTTCACTTCAGAACCGACGTCGATGTCACCTCTCCATGGGTCTCCAAAGGATGAGAGTTTTTCCCCTCTTCATTCTCCCTAAACCTCAAAATCGAGACCTCACTCTTTTTCCCAATGAAAACATGTTTTGTTGTCACACTCTTTCTCTTTTATATTAAAAAGCTAGGTTAAAATAGAGTGAGTTATCCACTTGCTCACGGTCATGAGGAGCTTCTCACAACTGTGAGTATGTCTCTTGTTCATAAGTAGTGTCTCATGACTATGACAAGTTTCTTGTTTGGCTGTAAGACCTCCTGTAGTTTTCTTCTTTGTGTTTTCAACATATAATCATCATGTTCATGCTTTTTCTTGTCTTCACTTTCTTATTCTTGCTCCATAAAGACAAAAGATTGTGAATCTCTAGAAAATAGCTCAAATATGATGCTTTTAACTCACTTTAGCTCTTTTCCTTCCGAATTGTACCTAAAACCATATATGAACTACAGTGAATATCTTAAGCATTTTCGTATCATTAATCACTAAGTGTTATAGATTAAATGTACAATCAATTAAACACATATAAGGCATAGAGTTCAATAATATCAAGATAAGAATAGGCATTTCTATGATGCCATGCAAACCTACTTACACTCTTTTAGGCTTAAAGAAGCATAAATTAAGCTTTCATTCATAGTAGACATTACACATTTAATCATGGTCACTCATTTCACTATCCTAGGAAACTATTCAACTCCTTTAATGTCCAAATGAAGTTTCCTTATTATGCATATCAATATAGTAATGCATTTATGCATCATCGTCACTTATATAATATGGTGTGTCTTTTTTGTGGTGAGTTTAGAAATTTTGATATATTTAGTTTAGTCTAAATAAGACTGAATTATGGGTTAAAAAAAGGATCCTATCAATATAAGGAATCAAACACATTTGTGTTCCTAAAACAAGTTGATTAACTTATTTTGTAAGAGCAAATGGTAAGAAACAATGGTGGTTTTCATTAAATTGAGTATTTTTTTAAAAACAATTATGTTTTTTATTTTGATGAACATAACTATCCTATGTTCACAAAAGTTTTGAAAACATTTATAAAGAATATGGAGAAGTTTATCCTCAAAGAGAGTAAGAATGATAATTAAAGACTCTTCAAAAAAGTCAATTGTTGAATCAAGTAACGGAGATGAAAAGGATGAGGCACCTTCAATAGATTCAAAACTTAATAAGAATCTTCATTTGAATCATATTATAAGTACTGCTTACTGAGAGGTAACTATTAGTTCACACTTTAGAAATTTGTCATATGTTGCTCTTATTTATCAAGTTGAGCATAAGTACTTACTAATGAATGTTTAGGTTTACACTATGAATAACATGTTAGAGTAGTGCTCTAAAGGCAATCACCTTTAGCACTTTTGTATAAACTTTATTTTGATTAATAAAATGAAAAGCATTTTTCATTAATTTGATATTCGTTTATATGTGAATTGATATTGATCTTAAATTGAATTAATGAAGTCCATGATACAAAACATAACATGAAGGAAATCATGATGAGTTCATGATAATGAGATTCCTATCATGTGTAATTATGTTCATATCTAAATAATCCCTAATTATAGGATTAATAAGATAGAACATTATTAATCCAAACATACTAGCAAATATTATACTCCTTGATTTGATTAAGTAATGGATCTCATAAACTGTAAGCATGAGATGTTTAGAGTTAATATGTGGATGCTTACTAAGGGTAGTAAGTACATTGGATGATCCGCTATAAGATTATCATATGGATGATCTAGCAATAGTGCAAATATCCTTAAACTTGAGGTACTCAAGGATATCTTGGATATGAATCATGTGCTTTGACATGATTTTTTGTTACCTCAAGATAAGGTCGCTCTTAGGGTGGTGATTAGGTATAGCTATTTATATTCAAAGGTAATTACATAGCCAATAAAGGATTCACCACTCCTGATAGAAGAAGATGATACCCACGACCTCTTGTCGGGGTCATTAGTCAGGACTCTCTAGCTAGAGCAATTATGTGTCATGAAGAGAGTCTTCAATGACACATTGAGTAATGAGATCCTAGGACAAGAACTAACATCACTTGGACTAGATGTGACGTAGTCAATCTAGTAAGAGTTGACACATTACCCATACTTCGAACCAACTGGGGTATAGTATAGTGAAAGGAAGAATTGCACGGTAATTATCTATAGAAAGGTTTATAAGTTGGATAATTAACTATCGAAGAGTTCATGTGTTAATCCATTTATATTCCAACAAATTGGTATCATGAAACCCTTCATGATTTGATTGAATTCAGAGTTAATTCAAGTGCCTAAAATATTAGGGAACCTAAGGGTCATATACATAAAAGATCAGATGAAAAAAAAAGTATGTATGGCCTAATTTAAGTAGGCCTTGATCATTACTCATAGGGCCATGATCGTAGTCAAAGGCGAGACAGGCCACAATCATGACAAAGGCCACGAAATGATATATAAGTGAGTTCTTCACTTATGTACACGAGCTTCTTCCACTTCTTACACACTCAAGTGACAGAGAAAGGATTCTAGAAGAGTTTTAAAGAGAGTGAGAAGAGTTCTTGAGTTATCTTCGTGCAATTTATGCAATTATTGTATAAATCGACATGTACGTAAGATAACCTAGAGCTATCGTCCATTTGAACATCTACTTGAATTCAGCAAGTTTGGTGTTCTAAAACCCTTACATATTGTTTTATCTTCCTTCTTTGTGTGTTCTTGGGTGATCAAGGAAGGTTTTGGTGTTTGTAATAACCCAAACAAGGAGAAGAAACAAGACAGGAGGAGAAACAAAAGTAAAAATGTTTTTATATTCATGTTCTTTACATATCCTTGCATGCATGTATGATCTTGTGGCTTTCGGGTTGTCATGGTGTCGGAATCTTCATTACAGCACTTCCACTGCATCCACATGCATGTGATGCATGTAACCATGGCTAACCACAATAGTGGTATCAGAGCAAGTTTATGCATGTGATAGCTGATGTATTGAACATGTTTAAAGTGTTTGTTGGGTTGTGACTGACATGCATGTTGTTTTGGAATAATTCGTGTAAAATTTAGAAAAATTATTTTTCTGATTTTCTTTCACCGAAGTGTTTATAATATGTTATATTATGTTTCTGCAAAAGTAAGTTGCAATTGAATGTCATTTCCTATTTTATTTCTAATTAATATCCAGACTATTCTTATGTTGATTTCTAGGAATTTTTGAAAAACTGAATGCATGTACTATTTTTGAAATTTTCGTAATAATTATAGAAACTTTTTCTGTTTTTCTTTCACATAAATGTTTATAAGGTGTTATATTATGTTTTTGTAAAAATAAAATGCAATTTCATGTCATTTGCTATTTTGTTACGAAATTAGTTTCAGCCTGATGCATGTATGAAGTTCTATGAATTCTAGAAATTTGATGACCATGCATTCATGTAAATTATATATTAATTTTTATAAAAATTGTTTTATAAATTTTATGCATATAGATGCAAGATGAGATGTTGCCACATGTATGAGATGCATGACACTTATTGTTAAAGTGATTATCTTATGCATGCTTGATGTAATGTTTGACTAGTATTAAAAGTAATGTGACAAGTGTCATACACATGTGATGTATTGGCTTATTCCTATTTATTTATAAATAATTCGCAAGAATTAGTGCCAAAATTGTTTAGATAAATTTGAGATGACCTAGGGATATTATAGATGACTAATTTATGTACAGGAATTTTAGAAACCCTAAGGATTAATTTAGAATTAATCTAAGTAGAGCATAGCATTTCTAGTGTGACTAGATAAAGGCATATAAACTAAGATTAATGTTGGATCCTGATTTTTTTAATTTCTTATTACTTGTTTAATTATTTATTTATATTGTTTGTTGGGTTAATTATTTATTTTTAGGATTGAGTCATTAATTTTGTAGACATGAATAAAGATTGAAGATTTGATGGAAATATTGGAACTTAGTTAAATTAATGGGGTGTTAAGTGGATTAAAGGGA
>JAOQML010157996.1:0-13699 GCA_027568935.1 Erythroxylum urbanii | reverse complement strand
TTCCAATATTCCTCATTTTTTATGTTTATACATTAGATTATACTTACTATACTTTTTGTCAAATAATGTTTGGTATCATTATATATTCAGGGTTGCTTGAAACATTTAGTGCAATTTTTTTAGTGAAAACCATTTCAATATTAATAGCTATTATTTTCTGTTATAGATTTAAGACTTATAGATTCTCAATTGCAAAATTTTGTTCTAGCTGAGATTGACAATCTCTTAAAAGAAAATGGTAAAAGCTTGCAAGATTTTCCTCTAATGCCTATTCCTCAATGCCATGTTGATCTTGATTTACAAAATAGACTTATTGCAAATTAGTTAAACTTTAATAGGCAAGTACTTTTAAAACAGCTAAGTACTCTTTTGAGCACAATGACTGCATAACAAAGAGTTATTTATGATACAATTATGGAATCTGTAATTCAAAACAAGGGAGGTACTTATTTTTTGTATGGCTATGGTGGAACAGGAAAAACTTTCATATAGAATGCTCTCACTTATGCTTTAAGATTAGAAGGTCATATTGTGCTCAATGTAGCATCCAGTGGTATCGCATCAACCTTACTTCTTGCTGGACGCACTGCTCATTCTAGGTTTGCTATTCCTATTCAATTGACTGATGAAGCAATATGTAATATCAAACAAGGAAGTTTCAAAGTAGAATTGTTGCAAAAAACTAAATTGATAATTTGGGATGAAGCTCCTATGGTTAAGAGGCAATGCTTTGAGTCTTTAGACCGCACACTTCATGATATTCTCAGATTTGACGTTCATGATAGTCTTCACAAACCCTTTGGTGGAAATTCTGTTGTATTTGGTGGTGATTTCAGACAAATGCTACTATAATTCGTGGTGGTTCTAGATCTGACATTATTCATGTAGCTATAAAGTCTTCTTACTTATGGCCTTTTTGTCAAGCCCTAACTTTGACAAAAAACATGCGATTGCATGTAAATTCTCAAAATACTAATGTTAATGAATTGAAAGACTTTCATATTGGGTGCTTAATATTAGAGATGGAAAATTATCATAACCTAATGATGGAAAAGAACTTGTGGAAATACCTTCTGAATTTCTACTAACCCAGTTTCGTGATCTTGTTGCAGCTATTGTTGATTCAACTTATTCAGAGATTAAAAAAAATTAATGATCCAAGCTACTTGAAGGGCATAGCAACTTTGGATGTTGTTGATAAAGTTAATGATTATATTCTATCTCTTATTCTTGGTGAAGCTACAGAATATCTTAGCTCTGATTCTATATTTGCAGCAAGTGAACAATGTGAATTCTTGCAAGAATTGCATCCAGTGGAGTACTTAAACACATTGCAGTGCTTAGGCTTGCTTAATCACAAATTGATATTGAAAGTTGGAACTCCTATTATGCTCATTCAAAATATTAATCAATTTGTAGGACTTTGAAATGACACACCACTTATTATTACACAGCTTCGTGTTAATGTTGTAGAAGCTAGACATATATCTGGGACTCACTTTAGTGAAAGAGTATACATCTCTAGAATGACAATGACACCTACAGAGTCATTTTGGCCCTTCCAACTTCAAAGGAGACAGTTTCCATTCAATATCTTATATTGTATGGCAATAAACAAAAGTCAAGGCCAGTCTCTTGATTATGTTGGATTGTATCTGCCAAGGCCCATTTTCACACATGGACAATTATATGTGGCAGTTTCATCAAAGCATGGACTCAAAATCCTGGTTCATAATACAGAAAATGAAGCATTATCTGAGACACTCAATGTTGTTTATAAAGAAATATTTCAAGATCTTTAGCATTATAGTCCATTTATTCTGAAACATTTATGAATTGTTTAATATTATTTTTTTTTGGAAAATTAACCACATGCTAAAATAATTAGTTGTTTACTTACTTAAAGCTTTGATTTGATTCATTTATGTTATAGTTTCTTTGCTTATTTCTGTTATTTACATTTTATAGATTTAAGCTTTAGTTTTGAATGATTTGAGTGATTTTTATTTCCATATTTTCTTTCATTCATATTTTCTTTGCTGACTTATTTGCCTTGTATAAATAAAGCTCATTTGGAATGACTTCACTAATTTATCTTTTCAGTTTTCTATTTATTAAGATTGTCTTTCCTAACATATATTCCTTGAATTAAAAAGCTTTTTAGGTAATGTGAAAATGTCTACCATGAAAGTCAGCTTCATTGGTCAATTGCATACTAAGAAGGAGTCTTGGAAAGTAGTTGTAAGAATTATTAGGCTGTGGAATGTTTCTTATCAAAATTCCCCTAATGTTGTCTCTAATCTGCAAATGTTGTTGCTTGATTAGAAGTTATATTCATTTTCTATTTCTTATTAATGATACTGATAGTTGAATATATTAAAATAATTATAGTTTATAAACAAATCTGTTAATTTTTCACAAGGAGATAAAATCCAGGCTACAAATGGAACAGAGAAGTTAGTGACCAAGCATCGTGATTCAGTTGGGGAAGGCAAATGTGTCATCATACATAAATTTGTTGTGGTTGACAATTCTGGAGATTATAGAGCAAGTCAACACAAATATAAGATTAATTTCCACTTAGGCACTACAGTCAATGCTTTTGATTTGGATATTCCTCTATACTCTTTCAATTTTGTGCCGTTTATAAATACCCTGGAAGATAAGATTCCTAAGGGTTATTTGATTGGTAATTATACATATATATTTCTTCAGTGGTTTCCATTTCTATTTTAACACAATAAGTTATTTATGATATGATTTCTTTATTTAGTCTTTATTGACAAATTGTTTGTCTTGTCAAATAGATGTCCTTGGAGAGATGACTGCATATGAAACTTGTAAAGAATTGCAAAGGAATAATCTAAAATCAAAATTTGTGAATCTATATCTGACAGATAAGAGGTTATCTTTACTTTCAATAACTATTGTATTATCCTCTTTGTATGCAAAATAATAATTATGAATTAATATTATTTTCAGTAGCAACAAGATCAAGTGCACATTGTTTGGTGAATATGTTGACTTGGTGCTAAATACAATGGGGGATACACAAGAAATTTCAATCATTATTGTTTTTCAGCTTGCTATGATATCAAACTCTACTAGTACATTATTATTTTCAAAGCATTTTATGTAGTTTACATTGTTCATTTTTGTGAAAAAATAGAACATATCACCCTTTGGGATGCAAGAGAAATCAAGATTTCTAATGCTTGGAATGCTTCAAAACTACTGATTAATCCCAACATCCCTGCTATTCAAGATTTTAAATTGAGGTAATTATATTTTTATGATGGCTTATTATCATCTTATTCTAAATTTGTATCATTGCATATATATGCACTACCTATTTATTCAATTCTTTTTTACTTTAGCCTCAGTTTGATAATGGTTGGGGAAACATCTTCCCAGAGATACTCTCAGCTTGATCATCCTTTCTTAAATCAATCTCCATTGAATGATTTCTTATCTTTTGAAACAAGAAAGAAGGTTACTGAACTGAGACGGTGTAAGGTAAATTGAAAATGCATAATTCTTTTCTTCGTTCTTAATTTATGTGCCTATATCTTACAAGCTGACCTATATTTTCATAACATTACAACAGAATGGTATTTATACTATTCTTGCAACCATTAGAAAGATCCAAACCAAGCAGAGTTGGTACATTGATGTATGCTCCATTCATAGATGTAAAGTCAAAATTGAGAATGACCTATTCATGTGCTCTAAATGTCAGAACACTCCAAATAGAATTGTAATGAGGTATACCATCATTTTAAATTTTATTTAAACTTAATGTTCTGTAACGATAAACACTAATCTTTGATATATTTATATATTCTAGATATAAAGTACATGTTTAAGTAAAAGATGGTTATGATGGTCTGGAGTCATTTGTGTTATTTGATGATTAAGCCTTCCCATTGATTCAAGTTAGTGCAAATGATCTCAGAAACTGTCTAATTAAGGTTTGTAAAAGATTTTATTTTTTATTTTTTTATTTTTGATAATAAATGGTATACTCTCTCGTGTGTTTGCTTAGAATTAATTTGTTAATTAGGAAGGAGATAAAGATGGGTTTCTTGAAGAGTTCGAATGCTTGGTTAAGAAAACTTATCTTTTTAAGATACAAGTCACTGAATTTAATAAAATCAACAAATCTTCAAGTTTCACTGTTAAGAAAGTAAGTTGTAATGGGGAACTGATCAATAAATACATGGATTCTCTACCCCACTCTCAGGGATTACTCTACTTCCCACTACAAAAAAGAATAGCAACTATTCATCATTAGATGAAACTTTATTGATATTCACAGATAAGTATATATTATAGCAATATTGATTTTATGAAATATAATATTTCTCCAGGAATGTTATCTGAGTGATTTTCCTACTGATCTTTCAGTAGGACTACTGGTCTTGATAAATACTAACAAAGCTGTGAGTAATAATACCACTTTACATATTCTGAATTTTTTTCTGTTCTATCAAGAAAATTCCGGTACTCTTTATTTTTATAATCATATTATTGTAGCAAATTACTTCTGTTATAGCCTTGGCTATAATTAATACTTAGCAAACTATATGATTGATTTCCTACCAAGTTCAATTATCTAATTTTTCTTCTTTTCGATGACACTGATTATCTCATTATAAAACCATTCATTGTTAAATTAAATAAATGTAAATAGGCATTCAGTAATCAATTATTGAGTTTTGCTTTGTAGGATTCAATTCTGGATGAATCACTAAGTAACATTCCTATTGATATTACACCTCTGTCATCATTACCTACTGAGAACAAACAAGTATGTACATACCATTTATATTATATATAATATGGATCACATATAAATGATTATTCTTATTCATTTAAATTTATGCTAGGATTATATTCAATCAAAAGCAACACAACCAGTTTTTGCATATGAAATTGTAAGACAATCTTTTGCTTTACAAAGTTGAATTTCTAGATTGTTGAAAAAACAATAACATAGTAACCTACAAAAAGTGCCAACATATCTGCTTCTCTTATAAGATACTTTTCATTCTGAAGGATTCAAATCAAATATAATCACTTAGCTACTTTTCAGAAAACATTCTTGATGGGTGTTTCTCTATCTACAGTTGATAACAAAGTATGTACATCTATTTCTTCAATATATTAATCTATTATGTATTCCACTTATTGAGTTTATTTAATCACAGGATGATAGAGCTACAATTTGTGACATTAAAATAGACATTACTTCTTCAGCTCAAATCACACCCCCAATTTCGAAAATGAAGAGACCAATATCAGAAACTTTTAAGGATGATATGCCTTTATATGATTTAAAATCACCACAAGTGTCTTCAACTAAGTTGATCAGTAAAATCAAAAGTGAAAAGTTAAATATGAAATGTTTAAGAATGACTAATTTTTTTTCAGCTACTTTTTGTTTAGTAAACTATCTATCTGTTTTGGAGCCTGCAAGTATTTTGTGCTTGAATAGTAAATTATCTATTTATCTTTTGTACTTTTATAAATATGGCTCTCATGTTTTGGGACTCATTTTGTTTGTAAGATTCCTATTTTATCATAATCTTATTTTGTGACATGCAATATGTAGATATATTATCTCCAAATTTTCCTTCTTTGCAATAAATGTATTCATCTTCCTTATTACATAATTAAACTTCAAAAGAAATGTTCAATGAATAAACATAATATTCATCAACATCTTTCATTCTATTAATGAACCATTTGTGCATTCAAGCATAAAATATTTTGCTAAACAAAACGAAACTTTGCTTTATATTGAAGTTAAAGCACATAAGAATGAAAAGATTCATATGAATTGTACTTAATATAACCCTTTAATCATATGTTAATCAAGTAATATTTACACAAGTTAGTTCCATAAGTTAGTAAATTATTTATATCAATAAATATTTTTATAAAAATTAGTTACTTTAGATAATATATTCTTTTCAATTCTGTTGTTAAAATTCATTAGTTACTTTGTAACAACCCGTGCAAAGCACAGGGTTGGGAACTAGTTGACACTTAAGACACAAGAGTGACCGAAGCTATCCTTTAGTTACCTATGCAAGACTTTAATATTAAGATTTCATTCTTTTATTTTAAATAATAGCAAATGCTGCTAATACCGATAGTCTATCAAAGAAGTTCCCCACTGCAATTTGCACTTGCCTTCTGACAACGGCTTTGCATGTAAATCATTATAAGTTAGTTACTTCCACCAAAAGCAATAAACTATTAAGACGCCTTGTGTATAGCTTCAGGATTGCCTTGTTAGATTTTTTGTTTATACCTCAAGAATACATATCTGGAAAATATTTGAAGAGAAAAACATGGACTCAAACTTGTCAATGAACTTGACCAACTTCCCAGGTAGTTCTAACGGGAAGCCCTTGATATTTACAAATTTGAAGGGTTTTGGTACCATCCCCAGGTTTTTGATCCTTTAATGGCCATGCGAGGACATTTCGAAGCACGCGATAACGACATTATTCTAGCATCCTCCATAAAAACAGGCACAACTTGGCTCAAAGCCCTTCGCTATTGTATAATGAAAGATAAAAAAGACTCTACTTCTGATGATCTTCTTGTGCAATACCATACTTATGATTGTTCTCCTAGCTTGGAGACAAAGATTTATGAAGACAATATGAAGCCTAACCTTACTAGTATTCCGTTTGTAAGACTCTTTCACACTCATTTACCTTACCAGTCCTTGCCGAACACAATAAGAAAATCAAGGATTAAAGTAATTTACATTACTCTCAACACCAAGGACACATTTGTTTCAATGTGGCACCACAACAAGAAGATTTTTGGAGCCTTTATTCCATAATTTCCCATGGAAAAAGCCCTTGATAGCTTCTGTAGAGGGGGTTCCATTTTTTTGGGCCTTTTCACGGTCATGTTCTATAGTATTGGAAAGAGAGTAGAGAAAATCCTCAAAGGATACTATTTTTGAAATATGAAGAGCTCAATAGAGAACCTAAAGAACTGGTAAAGAAGCTAACCCCTTTTCTTGGGAAACCATTCAATAACAAAGATGAGATTGACAAAGTGTTGTGGAGATGTAGCTTAGATAGGCTTGAGAACTTGGAAATCAACAAAAATGGTGACCTGGTGTATCCATATGTGCCCAACAATACGTTTTTTAGGCTTGGAGTTACTGGGGACTGGAAGAAAACTCTCACCACAGAAATGGCTGAGCTTACTGATGAACTGATAAGAACTAAATTCGGGGGTACATGTCTTGTTAGATTACGGAGAAACAACATAATCACACAAATCATGTTAAAACCAGGATCATTTCATATGCATAATTAACAAATAATCACATACTTGAATTACTTTTTGGATTTCCATCGATTAAAGAACTGTTTTACAAATCTTTCACTCTTCTTGTTCTTCCGTATGAAAAGAAACAAATGTAGAGAGCAGAAACACTCGTAGAGAATTTCTCCATATCGTTCTGTTGTTTTTAAACATACCAAAAACATTAACTACCTTCTGTAGTTATTTAAAGAACATTTACTATTATACCCCTCATGGGTGTATATGATGCAATATCTCCCGCTCACACATGATGGGTTTTAATTAAAAAAAGATTATGCAGTGCTCATACTTGTTCAATAACTGATGGGACCAATATACGACGAGAGCACATTGTCATATATCTGTTAGGAGTATATAACATCTCGATTAACAAATTGATCTTAAGACTTATGTGTCCTTAAGTAGACATTGTATGCTATACCCTAGGTCATATCTCGCATTTGCACTTTTCTTTGATCTCATTTAGTTTCTTGTGCTATGACTGTATTCAAATTCTCTACTAAAGAGACAATGGCCATTTATGAATACTTTTCATGCGAGTCAATGATCAAAAATAAATGACCTTCCTCTGTTCTCAATTCTCTTTTGAATTAAATTTAATTTGCTTTCCTAGAATTATTCTATAGGATCGCATCTTGCATGATCTTTTGGCAATAACCTAAAGTAGCAAACCTTAAATTCAATTCTCAAGAACGAGACAAGAGTTATAAGGGTATATGACGAGGTTCTTCTCAACCTCAAGGGTCTCACACAATGTAATACAAGATCTGGAGACTTACATTAATCCCTTTTATGGTCAGTTTTACACACATGGTACGAGTCATATGCTACAGCATTTACCTACTTCGTTTAACTTGAACATTTTACATTCAAGATATACCGTAAAGATGATAGTTCAAACATACTTAATGTTTCACTTGAGTTCACTTATCTACTCAAAACCTATTCAGAACTCACATCTTGTAGCGTAAGATAGATATAGTGATCATTAAATCATTTTGAACCAATTTTCTTGTGACATTTATGGTTTAAGTTTCTCGCTCTCAATTATCACCTAGATAATAAACTTTAAACATGTCTCATCTCTAGTGAGTATAAACACTAGAGGTGATTTCCCGTGTAAGAAGGTCAATCTCTAATCTGTTTCATATACTTGTGATTCATCCCAAAAATATATTTATGCAAAACATATATATTCATGAATCAAATAACACACAATGTATAATCTTCATCATACATTATATCTAAAAATATGACATTATAATGAGTAATATACACAAAGAAATGTTTATCAGTATATGTCAACATCTACGTAGTCCTAGTGACTTTACATGCCCAATGAATACATCTCTGGAAATTGGCTTTGTTGTTGGGCCTGCAATCATATCTCGTGTAGATATGTATTTCATGTTCACTTCTCTTCGTGCAACTATATCTTTCACATAATTATACTTGATATTTATTGGCTTTGTCTTATAATGAAATTTGGGGTCTGTAGTACAAGTTATTGCAGCTTGACTATCATAATTAATGGTCAATGGATCAATTTTTCCTTTAGTGACTCCCAAATACACTAAGAATCAATGAAGCCGCATAGCCTTTTATACGGTAGTTGAGAATGCTATAAATTCAGCTTCCATTGTGGATAATGCTACGCAAGATTGTTTCTTAGTTTTCCATGATATTACTCCATGGTTTAGTAAGAATACATATCCTAAGGTAGATTTTCTTTCATCTAAATCTCCTCCCCAGTCTATATTTATATACCCTTGTATATGTAGATCATTGCCTTGATAACATAATGAGTAGTCCACAGTTCCCTTGAGATACCTCAATATTCTCTTTACTACTTTCCAATGTGCTTGGCCTGGATTTGATTGATATCTGCTCACCATTTCAACAATGTAACAAATATCTGGTCTCGAACACATCATTACGTACATTAGACTTCCAACTGCACTGGTATAGGGAACATTCTTCATTTGTTTCCATTTTTGTGGTGTTGATGGGCAATTTCTTTTACTAAGGCATTCACCTTTAGCAATAGGATTATCAATTGATTTGGAATCTTGCATACGGAATCGTTCAAGAATTCTTTGAATGTACATCACTTGTGAAAGCAATAACAATCTCTTCGAACAATCTCTTGAAATCTTAACTCTAAGAATGTATGCCACTTCACCCATGTCTTTCATGTCAAATTTAGATGATAACCAATCTTTGATTTGCTTAAGGAACACGCAGTCATTACAAACAATCAATATATCATGCACGTATAAAGATAAAATCATGAATTTATCTTTAGATCTCTTAACATACACACATTGGTCTTCATCAATCATTTGAAAATCATACGAAATGATTACATTATGAAAATGAATGTACCATTCTCTTGAAGACTGCTTCAAGCCATAAATTGATTTTAATAACCGACATACCTTATTTTCTTGACCCGCCTTGATGAAACCTTCAAGTTGTTCCATATAGATTTCTTCTTCTAATTCTCCATTGAGAAAAGCAGTTTTTACATCCATCTGATGTAATTTAAGATCTATACTGGCTACTATAGCCAGAATAAGACGAATTGAAGCCAACTTCACAACAAGTAAAAAAGTTTCCTCATAATCAATTCTCTATTGTTGTGTATATCCTTTTACTACAAAGCATGCCTTGTATCTTTCAATACTACCATCAGTTTTTTACTTTATTTTGAGAACCCACTTGTTCCTAATTGCTTTGCGCCCTTCAGGAAGGTCAACCAAGTCCCATACTTAATTGAAGCTTAAAGAAGTCATTTCCTCTTTCATTGCTTTCATCCATTCTTCTTTAGCAGGGCCAGTAAGAGCCTCATTTATATTCCTTAGCTCTTCTTCCTTTTGCGGAACAATCATATTAATTTGTCTTTCAATCTCAAAACGATGTCGGGAAATTATTCCTCAATTACTTCATCTTAAATGAGGGTCATCATAAACTAATTCATGATGGATTCGATTGCTCCCACTCGGATCAGTCATGATAGAGAACCTTTCTGTGGAATTGCTCCCACTTAGTTGAAGTTCCTCAACTTGATTCTTTATAACAGAATCATTCTGATTAGGTCTTTACCTAATTTGCCTTGCTTGGGAAAATCATTATCCAAGAATGTTACATCTCGTGATTCAAATTCAGTTACACCTTCATTACCTTATTCACCAATAAACACATATCCTTTTGAGTATTTAGAGTATCTAATAAAAATACTTTTTCTCCCTCTTAGGCCTAATTTCCTATGTATGTGAGAGAGATCATGAACATAGGCTGCATACCCCCCAGGTTTGAGACTTGACATGTTAGGTCTCCTACCAGTCCACAACTCATATGGTGTGCTAATAACTGATTTTGTGGGCACACGATTAAGTACATAGGTGGCCGTTAGCAACGCATCACCCCAAAAGGTGATTTTTAAATTTGCTTGGGCAATCATAGACCTAATCATTTCTAACAGCATCCTATTTTGTCTTTCAACGATGCCATTTTTTGTGGAGTTTTAGGAATTTTTAGTTTCCTATCTATTCCTTTCTCATCACATAAAGCCTTGAACTTGTCATACAAGTATTCTTGTCCACGATCAGTTTGTAATGCTTTTATTTTCTTATCTAATTGATTCTCAACCAAGTTCATATATTTTATGAAACAATTGAATGCTTCCGATTTATGAGAAATCAAATAGACATGACCATACCAAGTATAGTCATCTATGAAGGTGATGAAATAAATTGCCCCACGTCTAGCCCTTACGTTCATTGGACCACAAATGTTAGAATGAATTAATTACAATGGATATAAAGCTCGAGTTCCCTTTCTAAATGGCTTTCTCACCATTTTACCAACTAAACAATGCTCACATGTAGGTAGATCTACCTGATTTAGATTACCTAAAAGTCCTTCTTTAGTTAATTGACTGATTCGATTTTGACCAATATGACATAGTCTAGCATGCCATAAAGTTGCATCATTATTGGAATTACTATATGTAAATAATGAATAACTAGTATTATTATTTTCCTTAAACACATTCAGTACTATAAAACCATCACATTAAAAACCATGACCATAATAAATAGATCCAAGATACAAATCCATTCCACCACTGTGGAAATTTATATTGAAACCAAGTCTAACTAATATCAATGAAGATAAAACATTCCTACGAATCTTTGGAGCATATAATACTTCATGTACGATAAGGGGTCGCCCTCCACGCATATCCAATTTACATGTACCAATTCCTTGTATAACAACTCTGGAATTGTCACCTATATAAAGCCATCGACTACTATATGGGAGTTTACGAAACTCAACGAAGACATCTTGATCCTTCACTACATGGTTGGTTGCTCCTGAGTCTGCAATCCACAAAGGATGTGATTCAGTTAGAAAAATAGAACAAGAAACATTCACAGAACAAATGTTTGTACCATAAAGATATACCTTCTTGGGCTCGATACAATCTTGAGCAAAGTGTCCCTTAATACCACAATTATAGCACTTTACATGTTTCATGTTCTTCTTCTTGAAGGGACACTTTCCCTTTCTACATTGGTTCCATTTTTTCTTCTTAGATTCCTGAGGGGAGGGGTTAAATTTCTTATGCATTTTCCACTTGTGTCCACCATGATGCTTGCGTTTCTTGTTCATAGCTCCATATGAGCTAGAAGTAACTACATAAGTCTCAGAAGACATCTTTGAGGCTTTAAGATGCTCTTCCTCCAAGATGAGATGCCTCGTAGCATCTTCTATTGTCTTGATGTTTTCATTATGAGTTAGGTGCATCTTCATATGCTCCCGACTCTAAGGCAGTGAATGAATCGCATCTTGTACTTGTTGCTTGTCAGAAAGCTCATGACCAACATCACGTAACTCACTTACCATGTTGGACATTTGCCTCATATGCTTTTGCATTGTATCATCTTGGTGCTTCTTATAAGTATCAAACTTAATTGTAGGTGACCTCACTTTGCAGTTTTGAATTTACAGAACTCTCGCATGATATCATTATCCATGCTACTCAGCAAAGTGATGCGAGCTAAAGAGTTCTTCTTTTTCCACAATTCATATGCATCACGATCCCTCCTATGCTGGGTCATAGTGCCCTCCTCAGGAACTTCCATGGTTAGGTTTAATGGTTCAAGAGCCTCTTGCTCCTCCAGTACTTATTGGATTTTCATACTCCGGATTTCATAATTGTCACCATTGAGTTTCTCACCCCTATTGAGTTCAAAAACAATATTCTTTGAAACAGTAGCCATTTTGAAACACTAAGTGTCTATAATAAGAAAGAAATATATATACACGTTAATGTCATATTAATCGTTCATAGAGTAAATAATTTGATCACAATTGCTTATGAAATCAAAAGTCCACTAATGTGCTCAATCATCATTCATACAATAATCGAAACCTAATTACCTTGCTCTTGACGAATTTCTATATATAATATATGTAAACATATTACATAAATATCAAGACTTTGTTCTTATAAAACTACATTTTGTATGTAAATGTATTACAACCTACGAACACCCTATAAGTAACAAACTTATGTGGAAATGAGTTCACGAGTTTGCATGGCGCAGTTTGCGAAGCTCGATATACAATAGCTCTTACTATTTCCATTGGAAGACCTATATGATATAAAGTCCTAATCAACGTCCTTCTACTCATCTCTTTAATAAATGCCATCACTAACAAATTATAAGTCTTTATGGTAGGCATATTATTCCAGAGCATCTGTAATAGTTCACCTTAAAGTTGAGGTAATGTTGCAAGCAAAGTCATATACTTTACTTAAACATTTGTACAAGCTAGACAACCTCCAAAGTATAACTCTTGCATCATATTATTAACTTAAATAACATGTTGTGTTAGATCATCTCCAGGCATTAAACGCATGTTAACTAACTATACATACATCCTGCCAACACGTCTCTTCTATGCCTCATATCGAATAAGCTTAGGTGTCTGCTTAATAATAGGCATTTTCTTAGAAAACAAATTTTCAAGAATCAGAAGAGTGCACAAAATAAACAATTTATTTTGTCTAATACATAGTGAACTCATGCTCATATAATGGAAATAATTTAAATCTATTAGCAATTTCTTGAACTATTCAAATTATGCTATTTATTTCTAATCAATTAGAAACTTATTTCTAATATTCAAATATGCATAATTTAAATAGAATTAGAAATTTATTTCTAATTTAAATTATAATTGAACTAATCAATTTATCTTGGTTTAATTAGGAACTAATTTCTAATGAAAAACCTTTCTTATTTTAACTAAACAAATTAGTTTTGAT
>JAOQML010157961.1:0-13702 GCA_027568935.1 Erythroxylum urbanii | reverse complement strand
AAGTTACTCCATATGAGATATGGACTAACAAAAGGCCCTATCTTTCTCATATAAAAGTTTGGGGTTGTCCGGCTTATATTAAGCAGATTCAATCAGACAAGCTTGAAGCAAAATCTGATAAATTTCTATTTATAGGATATCCTAAAGAAACAATTGGATGTCAGTTCTATAATGCTTTAGAGCCAAAAGTGTTTGTCTCAAAGCATGTTGTCTTTTTAGAGAAAGAATTTCTTCTAAGAGAAGACAGTGGGAGCAAAATTATACTTGTTGAAGTTCATGATGGTCAAATAGACACAAATTAATTGCCTGAACTAGAAATCGTTGTTTATGGAGATGAAACAACAGTTGGACCTTCTGACACACAAAATATTCGTAGGTCAAGTAGGATACATAATATTCCAGAGAGATATGGATTTCTCGTAAGTGAACAAAATGACTTATTGCTCATAAAGGACGATGAGCCTACAACACATGAAGAGGATCAGAAGAGTTCAAAATCTGGAAAATGGCTTCAAGCTATGAAGTTCGAAATGGATTCCATGTATAAAAACCAAGTATGGACTTTGGTTGACCCATTCGATGGGTTAAAACCCATAAGGTGCAAGTGGATTTTTAAGAAGAAAATCAACATAGAAGGTAATGTGATTACCTATAACGTGAGGCTAGTTGCTAAAGGTTATCGTCAAAGATAAGGAGTTGACTATGACGAGACATTTAGCCTCGTAACTATGCTTAAATCCATTAGAATACTCCTAGATTATGATTATGAAATATGGCAGATGGATGTGAAGATGGCTTTCCTAAATGGAAACCTAGTTGAGGATGTATATGTGATACAACCTAAGGGCTTCATATCTAAAGATGGCAAAAATGTATGCAAGCTTTAAAATCTATTTAGGGATTGAAGCAAGCATCTAGGAGTTGGAACATTCGATTTGATGAGATAATCGAAGAGTTTGTTTTCTTACAAAATCCTGATGAATCTTGTGTGTACAAGAAGGTTAATGGGAGTGCTATCATATTCCTTGTGTTATATGTGGATGACATATTACTAATAGGAAATGATATCTCAAGTTTGCAATAAGTCAAAGTTTGGTTGTCCCAGAATTATTCCATGAAAGACCTTGGAGAAGCAACTTTTAAATTGGGAATAAAGATCTATAGAGATAGATCAAGGAAATTGCTAGGTCTTTCACAGTCAATATACATAGACAAACTGCTAAATAGGTTTAGCATGGAGCAGTCTAAGAGAGGGTTTCTTCCCATGACTCATGAGATAAAACTCTTAAAATCTATTTATCCCAAGACACAAGATGAGAGGACTCGCATGAGTATGATCCCGTATGCTTTGGTAGTAGGATCAATCATGTATGCTATGTTATGTATAAAACCCGATATATCATATGCTTTAAGTGTTACGAGCAAATATAAATTGGATCTTGGTGAGGTTCACTGTGTGGCTATCAAGAATATCCTAAAGTACTTGAGAAGGACTAAGGATGTATTCTTAATATATGGAAATGGAGATCTCGTAGTGAGTGGGCATATAGATGCTAGTTTTCAATCTGTCCAGGATGACTCCAAATCCTGATCAGGTTATTTTTTCACACTAAATGGTGGAGCAGTTAGTTGGAAGAGTTCCAAATAAGAGACGACCGCAGATTTGACGACTGAGTCAGAGTATAATACAGTTGCGAAAGCGACGAAAGAAGCTGTTTAGATCAAGAAGTTCTTTATGAAACTTGGAGTTGTTCCTAGCATAATAGACCCCATATTATTATACTGTGACAACAATGGGGCTATTGCTCAAGCCAAGAAACTAAGGTCTAATAAGAGGTCCAAGCACATACTCAAGAGATATCACCTGATTAGGGAGATAATTGATAGAGGTGATGTGAAGATAAAGAGAGTGCCCATAGATCAAAACATCGCTGATCCTTTGACTAAGCTACTTCCTCAAGAAAAATTTGATTTTTGTGTACTCGTCTTTAGTATTAGATATAACAAGTGGGAGATTGTTAAAGTAATGCTTTAAAGGAAATCACCTTTAGCACTTTTATACAAACTTTATTTTGAATAATAAAGTGAAAGGCATTTTTCATTGATTTGATATTCGTTTATATATGAATTGATATTGATCTTAAATCAAATTAATAAAGTCCATGTATAAAACATAGCATGAAGGAAATCATGATGAGATCATGATAATGAGATTCCTATCATGTGTAATTATATTAGTATCTAAATAATCTTTAGTCATAAGATTAATAAGATAAGACATTATTAATCCAGGTAGACTAGCACATATTATACTCCTTGATTTGATCAAGCAATGGATCTCATAAACTATAAGCATGAGATGTTTAGAGTTAGTATGTGAATGCTTACTAAAGGTAATAAGTACATCGGATGACCTACTATGAGATTATCATATGGATGATCTATTGAATGTCAATGATTATTCTCATCATAGCAATGGTGCAAATATCCTTAGACTTGAGGTACTCAAGGATATCTTGGATACTAATCTTGTGCTTTGACATAATTCCTTGTTACCTCAAGATGAGGTAACGCTTAGGGTGGTGATTGGGTATAGCTATTGGTATTTGAAGGTAATTAGGTAGCTAATAAAGGATTCACCACTCCCGATAGGAGGAGATGATACCCATGGCCTCTTATCGTGGTCATTACTCGGGAGTCTCTGGGTAGAGCAGTTATATGTGATGAAGAGTCTTCAATGACATATAAGAGTAATGAGAACCCAGGATAATAACTAACATCGCTTAGACTAGATGTGACGTAGTCAGTCTAATGGGAGTTGACACATAGCCCATACTTCGAAACAAGTGGGGCATAGTATGGTGAAAGGATGAATTGCATAGTAATTGTCTATGGAAAGGCTCATAAGTTGGTTAATTAACTATCAAAGAGTTCATGTGTTAATCCACTTATATTCTGACAAATTGGCATCATGAAACCTTTTATGATTTGATTAAGAGTTAATTTAAGTGCTTAAAATAACTGGGAACCTAAAGGTCACATGCATAAAAGATCAGATGAAAAAGAAGTGTGTATAGCCTATTTTAAGCAGGCCACGATCGTGCCTCATAGGGCCACGATCATGACAGAGGCCATGAAATGATATATAAGTGAGTTCTTCACTTATGCACACGAGCTTCTTCCACTTTTTACACACTCAATTGATAGAAGAAGGGTTTTAGAAGAGTTCACGAGAGAGTGAGAAGAGTTCTTGAGTTATCTTCATGTAATTTATGCAATTGTTGTATAAATCAACATGCATGCAAGATAACCTTGAACTATCACCCATTTGAACATCTACTTGAATTCATCAAGTTTAGTGTTCTAAAACCCTTACATATTATTTCCTCTTCCTTCTTTGCATGTTCTTGGGTGATCAAGGAAGGGTTTCATGTTTTTAACAACCTAAACAAGGTGAAGAAACAAGAAAGGAGGAGAAAAAAAGGTAAAAATGTTTGTATATTTCATGTTCTTTACATATCCTTGCATGCATATATGATCTTGTGGTTTCTGGGTTGTCATAGTGTCAGAATCTTGATTCCGACACTTCCACTGCATCCACATGTATATGATGCATGCAACCATAGTTAACCCAACACAATGGACATTAGAACTCCATATAACCTCGCTATCTCATTCATATAACTCCGAGTTAATTGATCTGGTGAGTTATTCTCTCTCATTGGCAAGAAATGAGCCGACTTGGTCAATCTGTCAACAATAACCCATATGGTGTCATGTTGCCACAGAGTCCTAAGCAAACCTATAATAAAATATATCATAATTCTCTCTCATTTCCATTCTGGAATAGGCAAAGATTGTAATTTACCAACTGGAGCCTGATGCTCTGCTTTAATCTGTTGGCAAGTCAAACACTTAGCCACATACTCAGCAACTTGTTTCTTCATCCTTAGCCACCAAAAATGTTGTTTCAGTGTGTTATACATCTTGGTAGTACCAGGATGCATAGTATAGGTTGCTACATGTGCTTCCTCCAGAATGTCTTTTCTTAAATTATCAATATCGGGCACACACAATCTCTGCTTCAACCATAATGTCTCATCTCTCAATTCAAATTCAGAACCGGATTCACTTTCAACTTCTCAATTAACTTCACTAACTTAGGATCTTTATCTTAAGCTTTTCTAATTCTATCATGTAATATAGGCCTCAGCTTTAATGTAGTTATCAATACCTCATTTTGCCCCAATTTTAACTTAACATTCAATGCTCTTAGTTGCACTAGGTTAGGCATCCTCGATAATTGTACTTGAGCAACACTGCTATTGGATTTCTAGCTTAATGCATCAGCTACCATATTTGCTTTACCAGGATGATACTCAATAGTATTATCATAATCTTTCAACAATTCTATCCACCTCCTCTGTCTCATATTTAACTCTTTCTGACTCAACAGATACCTAAAACTTTTATGATTAGTGAATACTTGGAAAGTTTCACCATATAGATAATGTCTCCAAATCTTCAAAGCAAATACTATAGTAGCTAGCTCTAAATCATGTACCAGATAGCTAAACTTATGAGACCTTAACTATCTTGATGCATATACTATTACTCTTCCATATTGCATCAGTACGCATCATAATCCCTGATGTGATGCGTCACTATACACCACATAATCTCCAGATCCAGATAGAATAGCTAACATTAGTGTTGTAGTTAACCGATGATTTAGCTCCTCAAAACTTCTTTGACATTCATCATTCCATATGAATGGTATATTCTTCCTTAAAAGTTTTGTCAAATGGGCTGAGATCAAAGAAAACCCCTCAATAAACCTTCTGTAATAACCGGCTAGTCCAAGGAAACTCCGGATCTCAGTCACATTCCTTAGAGCTTCCCACTTCGTCACTGCTTCTATTTTCTTTGGGTCGACCTGAATGCCTTGTCCAGACACTATATGACTTGAGAATACTACTTGATCAAGTCAAAGTTCACACTTACTAAACTTGGCATGCAACTGTTTCTCCCTCGTTATTTGTAGAACTAATCTCAAATGCTTTGTATGTTCCTCTCTACACTTCGAATACACCAAAATATCATCAATAAACACAATCACGAAATGATCTAAGTAGGGTTGGAATACCTTATTCATTAAAGTCATAAAAGTAGTTGGGTATTCGTTAACTTAAATGGCATCACCAAAAACTCAAAGTGCACATATCTTATTCTGAATGTACTCTTTGGTACATCAGCTTCAGCTATCTTCAACTGATAATACCCCGATCTCAAGTCTAGCTTAGTGAACACCTGAGCTCCCTATAATTGATCAAGAAATCATCTATCCTTGGCAGAGGATACTTGTTCTTCACTGTCACCCAGTTCAATTGTCTATAGTCAATACACTGTCTTAAAGTTCCATTTTTCTTCTTTACAAACAATACTGGAGCTCCCCAAGGTGACACACTAGGCCTAGTAAAACCCTTTTCCAATAACTCCTATAACTGGATCTTCAGTTCCTTAAGTTCTACAGGTTTCATCCTGTATAGAGGAATTGATATAGGAGCAGTACCTGGAACAAGGTCAATGGTAAACTCCGCGTCCCTTTCTGGGGTTACTAGGTAATTCTGCAGGAAACACATCTAAGAAATCCTTAACAACAGGAATATCCTGAATGGTTTGTTCATTCCAAGTATCAACTACGTAGGCCAGATAAGCCTCACATTCGGATTAGTCTTAAAGCACTTATGAATGAAATTAGTCAGGCTGGCACTGGTTAACTAACTCCTCAAAATACTACTTTTGGCTAATTAGGAGATTCAAGAGCTATCTCTTTAGTATAATAATTCATCAAAGCCCTATGAGTAGTGAATCAATCCATGCCTAGAATAATATCTATTTCCTTTAACTGTAATACAATCAAATCAGCTTCTAAGTCTGCCTGATCAATCTGAATGATACTTCCTTTGAATACCTCACCAATCACTATAGTACTACCTACTGGTGTACTCACCTCTAATCCACGTTTCACCATCTCTCTCTTACAATGCAGTCTAGATGCCAAATGCGGTGTGATAAAAGAATGTGTAGATCTTGGATCTACCAATGCAAATGCTTCAAAATTAAAAACATTCAACACATCAGCTACTACATCTGGGGAGTTATGTGCCTCTTGTCTGGTAATGGCACAGACCCTAGCCTATGATTATGACCGGTCACTCCGCACCTCAGTCCTGACACTAGGCCCTACTGATTGTGTTCTGCCTCTACCTTTACCTCTCTATACTAATCCAATAACTCTACTCTGCTGGACTGTCATCTCAGTCATTGTTCCTCCTCTTATTTTAGACTGTGGTCCTAATGTCTGGAGACAATCTCTGATTTCATGCTCTACAGAGCCACAATAGAAATAAGCTCCTGATAATCTCCTACACTCCCCACCATGCTTATTATCAAAGTGTTCACAATCAGGCATCTGTTGGGACTGCCAAGAGGGCATTTTTCCTCTAGTCCTACCATTCTGAGGAAATTCACCTCTTGGTCGAAACCCTGATTGTCTCGATCTAGTCTGGGATTGAAATGATCTGTTCTGGTGTTTATTGAAACTCTTACCAGAATCTGCCTGAGATTTAACTTGTCTTTTCACTCTAGACTTTTGTCTATACTCTCCCTGTCCATCCTTTAACAACTATTCAATTCTGATCGAGGCCGCTCGTAGTACCATAAAACTACCCAAATTAGAAATGGCTAGCCTCATTTTGATTTCCATTTTCAACCCATCATCAAACCGTCTACACTTATCCTCTTTAGTAGGAATCAAGGTAATTGCATACCCCATCAGCTCATTAAATCTTATCTCATACTCTGCCATTGTGAGACTACCTTACTTCAGATCTAAAAACTCTTTCATCTTTCTATTTAGATAAATCTTCGGCATGTAATTCTCTTTAAACACCTTTAGAAAATCTTACCATTTCAGTTCACATGGTCGTTTTCAAACAAGATCAAGGACAACAATCAATTGGTTTTCTTGACTATTTTATTTAGGGTTAACAAGTGAATTTTGTGTAACACTTTGAGCTATAGTTCAGGCAAATTTCAGAGAAAAACTTCATGCAAGTTTTCAGTGGTAAAGGAGAATGAAGGAACCGGTAGAAACTTTGCTTAGTCAAGATGCTAGATGTCAACTTCTGATCTCAACATTTGTCTTAAAGCAAGGAAAACATGTATCAAGCTAATAAGCTGCCACTAATTCACTCCATAAGTTGTCATTTATCATTAAATGATTAATCCACTTGTCACTTAATCATTGGTCCACTTTTCACACAATAATTGGTCTATTTGTTATTTAATTACTAGTCCATTTGTCACTAATTTAACTATTCCAAGTGTCACACAATTATAGGCTTAATCACCGTAATTTTTCATGTCTCAATTGATCCTACCACTAGGCATTTTTCCTAGTCCAAATTTACAAATTAATTTAACAATCTCTCAATTAATCACAATTAATTCCAAATCATTAATTACAATCTAATTAAACCACAATTCATGACATAACAATTCACAATTCACATCATAGTCACTTTAAAATTTTTCATACCCCGAGACATGTCAATTGAGTGCATATGCTAACTTGTAATATGTACAAATTATAATTCATGTATGAATGCTAATTTTATGCATGTATATGCAATGCTTGATCTAGGATTCTAACCCTAAGCATATTCCGAAAACCGGATATTAGTAACTTCACTTAAAATGGCTGGGCTAAGTTATAGGAGGGGGCACAATAGAGAAGTGGTAGAAGAGGGGGAAAATGGGAGAAAGGAAGAAGAACTAGTATTTTTTAAAGGGTTGTGGAGTTATATAGCCTGTTACATGATCGTGTAATTGATCATAAAACTCATTGTAAATATGTGACTTAAGATATAGGCATGTAATTTAACATGTTCTAGAAAATTGAGCTACATAAGTGTGTCCTATACCTATGGAACTGATAGTTGTGCATTAGTCTATGTTTTTCTAAGAAATTTGTATGTGTTTCTTGCATAATTGTTGATTATTATTGTAGTTTATGATTCATTTTGTATGTTTTCATTTAGTTTGATGTTCACTATTTTTCTTTTATGTTTGATGTTAATTTAAGGTAAGAATTGATTTTTTATGTAGGAAGGAAGATTGAGCTAGAGATTAAAGAGGAGAAGAGAAGAGGGAACATTTTGTGGCAAAATCCCACAATCTTGGGAATCATGCCAATTCCCACAATCGTGGGAACATAATTCGAGGCATTATGCATGATTCACCAAAACTTAGGGTTTATGGACTATTACAAGATAATTAAGACTTTTTGGAGAAAAGAGACGAAACCTCTATAGACTTAAGTGAAGAATACAAGTTTTAAGTCTTGAGGAAGGATTGAAGTCAAGGATTATCATCAAGATTGGGAAAATAGCACATCAACATCAAGAATTCCAGATTTTGGCAAAGAAGAGAAGGAGTTTCCTTATTCAATTTTCTGTCAATTTTATCTCTTCTAATCTTTGTAGAATGGAATATTTGAGTGTTGATGATGTTATGGAGACCATGATTGGCTGATTTGTTTTTAGGGATTGCTTTTGAACCATTTTTGTTAAACTCCTATTTTATTAAATTGAATGAAAGTTATCTTTGATGATTGTTGATTTTATTTCTATCTTGCAATAAATCGAGAGAGTGAGTAAGGTTATTTGTGTAGGAATGTACAATGAGATTTAGAAACCTATAGACTTGCAATCATCACATTAATCATCAGCTAATTCAATTGATCACTCATAGAATAGTTTAATAACTAGTTAAATTGGTGGAGTGATTAGGTAAGTTGAGAGATCATTCGATTGACTTCATTTAATTTGATTAGGGATAATTAATTACACCTTGAGAGAGGGTAATTAATACATTTGGAAATCTTAGGTGAGACACAATTCGATCAATAAAATAGGAGGGAGACAAAATAGGAAGAAAGTGATCTCTAGTCTTTAGATTCTTGAATTCTAATTTTCTACACTTTGGTGTTGTCTATTGCTTTTTGTTAGTCTTTCAATTTTAGTTTAATTTTCCAGATTATTCCTGTTAAATAATTTCTTTTCTTAAACAAAGTTGGATCTGAATTAAGTAGTGTCTGGGCATCAATCCCTATGGGATCGATATCCACTTTTTAACTACAACCCATTCACTTACAGTTTTTAAGCATAAAACCAGTAGATTGTCTTTACATTCAACATGTTTTTGGCGCCATTGTCAGGGATTGATTGTTTAGCATCTTGTCTAATTTAGATTACTTTGATTTAAGATTTTTTATACTTTTCCTTTATGTAATTGCATGTGTATGAACACAAGGAACGCGCAAAGAGTGAAAGAAGTTAGTGAAGACGAGTTTCCTAACATCAAGAGACATGAAAGAGAGTTGAGAAGGGCGAAGCATCTAAATTTTTCACAAAAAGATATGGCTGAAGAAGGAAAACATGGAGGACTAGAGAGGACATTGATGGGTTTCATAAGGCTAAGATTCAGTCCTCAAGGAGTTACGAGGTTGGTGGTTTAAGCCAACAACTTTGAGATAAAGTCGACACTCCTCAACATTATGCAAAACAATGTGTAATTTTGCGGACTATCCAACAAGGGTCAGAATGCCCACATTGCCAACTTTTTAGAGATCTACGATACTTTCCAATTCAACAAAATGTCCAACAGTGCGGTGAAGCTGAGGTTGTCTTCTTTTACATTGAAAGATCAGGATAAGGCATAGTATAACTTGCTAAATTTGGGGCAGATTACTACTTAAGAGAAGCTTGCTCAAACATTCCTTACAAAGTACTTCCCATTAACCAAGACGACGAGGATAATCAAGGAAATCACGAATTTCTAGTACAACGATGGGGAATCTCTCTATGAAGTTTGGGAGAGATTTAAAGAATTGTAGAGAAGCTATCCGCATCACAAAGTTTTGAGGGAGTTTCTACTGCAAACGTTGTACAACAGAATGAATCCAAGCACGAGAGGAACTATAGATGCAGTAGCTGGAGGTTCATTGATGAAAGACTATGGAAGCAGTTTATGATCTTTTAAAGGAGTTGGCGAGTAACAACTACATATGGTCTAGCGAGAGGAGCAAACAGGGGTAGAAAGAACAAAAAGATATGATACCATTTAACTCAGTTACTGCTTTGCAGGCTTAAATTATAGCTCTTACGCAGCATTTAAACAACATGCAAGGAGCATCTACCACTACAGTTATGGCGATACAAGTGCAATGTGAGTTGTGTGGACAGAACAACCATGGCAATTAATCTGATAGACTTCTTCACTGCTGATCCTGATGAGGTACTTCAATTATTTATTCTTGGCAAGTCTTATTTAAGTCAATGTTCCTTTAAGTCTACTTCTGTCAAGATAATTAAGTCAATGTTCCTTTAGTAGACTAAGATTCTAGCTGTAATTGATTTAATGGAACATCATTTAATGAATGCAATTTTAGATTTAATGAATGAAATTTGAGATAGATATAGTTTCATTAAATGAAGTCTGATATTAGTTGTAGTAGAAAGTAGCTACTCTTTGTATTTATTGCATTTAACTTTCTTCATTGATAACACACAACTACTCCACTGTCTCTTTTCACCTTTAAAATGGAAAAAGTTAACACAATTTTACAATACCTGATCAGTGACTGATTCTTTACCGATTCCTAATGGGTTCACTTGGATCTTGCTTTTTGGTGAGTTGTTCGTTGTTTTCTTTAATTCCAATGTTGTCTTTCTTTGTTTTCATTTGTAAGTTTTGTTCTTTCTATATTCTGATCATGCTTTATTTGATTGAAAGGAGGATTGTTTCTATTTTATGATTGAATCTTATGTTCTGGGTTCTTATCGGGTTTGTGTGGTTACTGCCTATTTCTTTGCTTTTTTTAGTCATCTTTTATATGAAAGACCAAATAATTCCGTATTGAGTAAAGATACCTCCTTCATGACTAATATGAAAACTCTAGTTCTAAATTGGTTCTGAAACGAAGCTATAAGGAGATGAGAGAACTTGAAAAGAACAAGATAGTGAGTTTATACCAATGCTTAATCCTTATACAGGGTGATCTATGTTGCTCAATAATCTTTTGCATGTTTGGGTTTGACACTTTTAGAAAGTGGTATGCCCTCCTTCCTCAGAGTGTAGTATATGTAAAGCTATTTGTTTCCATACGAATCCATGTTTTTTCATATCAATGTTTTCCTATGTTAGAAATCCATATATTGTTAGATTTCTAGTATTTTTTGCATAATGTTAAGAGGATTCTATTTTACTTTTTACACTGGTAAAGATACCTAAAATTCTCTTAATATCTCATTATCAACTGTACTGTGAGGCTAGCATAATTAACTGCTAGAGAAGTATTTATAGAGCATGGATCAAGGTCCTTGATCAAACTGTAGATTTCTTGTATTGTATGTCACTTAGTTCTCATTTCAAAACGTGCTTAACTTTTTTGCTCTTGTGGAGCTATAACTAGTGACAAGTGATTGATGAGTTTGATCAAAGTGTACATTTTGATGAGTTTGGCTCCACTTGCAGCATTAACACTAACCCTTTCTTTTAACAGAGCATCAACTTGAAAGTTTGGTGGCCCATGATATACAGTTGACGTGTGATCATTTTTTGTTCTTAATTGGTGTCAAGACCCTAGGTGGAATGGTAAGGATTAGAACTCAAGATTTGTATTTGTTGATATTGAAATGTCTGTTACTAATACACAGAGTTTGGGTCACTAGCCTGACCAAAATCAAGCTATTGATTTTAGCAGAATGTAGATCAATCCATTACAATCCATTGACGATAAAAGTAGATAGTATTTATTCAATTAAATTAATATTGGTTTAGAGAATGTTTTAATAGAAGTAGAACTATTAATAAAATGATTGCTATTCATATTAAGAGTTTCACTTGTAGTAATTATGCTTAATTACAAATAAAAAATGTCAATAGTTTCACTTTTCCATTTTATAAGTTTTAATATGTGTTTATATTAAACATTATTTCTTCATGCTCTTAGTGTAGTTTTATTTAGTCCTAATTTAGACATAAATTAACTTTTTTTTATACAGATAAGTATAGTAAAGTATAGTATATAGTACGATAAATGTTAATAAGCATTATTAATATATAAATCAAGATATACATAAAATAGAATGTTTATATGTTACGTATGTTTCTAAAATGCTATAAAAATTTATGTTTGTATATATTTATCATTTTCTAATATTATTTACTACTAAATTTTTTTCTTAAACCTTTCTAGTATTTACAAATTCTTTGCTTAATGTGCAATATGTATATGTGAGTAGATGATGGGGGTTTGATAGAGGGTCGAAACAATAACCAAATAAGAGTTTGGATTTGATTTACATACAAGCATCATAACAGATTAGGACGGTAATAACCTGAAAATCAATATTCTAATATTATTTACTTATTTAATAGTTCTTTTGTTACCAAAATGTATTTTCTTAAATTATTATATATAAAGAAAAAATAATTTAAAAGAAAAATATTTAATAAATTTTTATTTACAATAAATATGCAATTTTAAAAAGAACCGCTCGTATTAATATTTTTTTAATTTTAACGCACACTTACGCTTTTGAAATGCTTTTAAATACATCAATACTCTTAATTTAAAGCCTGGTATTTTGTAATTTTAAAGTTTTCTATACTTTTAACTAAAATAATTATAATAAACTTCTTTTAAGAATGATTTTTCAACTTAATAAATCATTGTACATGCAACCATATTAAACACTTAAATAAATAAATATAAGACTAATTTAACATCCTTAATTATTAGACATTAAATCGATGATATAATTATACAATTTTTAAATTAATTTGTCAAATATATTCATTTAATGATAGATACATTTTTATAAAGCAATATTTGAGTAAATAATTATTCCTCATTTGATGAATATAGTATTATAACTTATAAGAATATATCATACATTTATGCATCCATTAATTATAAATAATTAATTAAATTCAAATAAATTACATCACTAATTTCTATGTATTGTTAGATTTATAGTATTTTGTGCATAATGTTAAGAGGATTCTTTTTCACTTTTTACACTGATAAAGATACCTAAAATTCTCTTAATATCATACATTTAAGTATTATACTATAAGTAGTAACTCATGCTTTTAAAATGCTCTTAATTTTATTACTCATTCTAAATTAAGAGATCAAATAATTTTTCAATTAAGTAATTAATAAAAATATTACGATGATAAAAAATATTTATATATTTATTTTGTTGAAATAGTTTAATTCAAGTTAGTAAAACTAATTAAATAGTGAAATCAATTGCAAATTGATTAACTACCATATATTTCTTTTTCATCTTATATGATTAGATGGCATCATCCCAAAAAGGAAACAAAGGAGGAAATCAAGGGGGAATGATATAGGTAAGATTCGTTGGCTAAAAGAAACTCTTCTTATCTTTTGTGACATTTGTAGCCAACATATTGAAAAGAGTAAGGAAAAACGAGGAGGAGTTATTGGTCAAAGGTTACCGTGGAAGAAGGTAGAGGAAGAGTTTCACAAAGCAACCAACTTACCATGGGATAAAACTAAGCTTAAAAATAAGTTTGATTGGATGAGAACTAGATGGAGTCT
>JAOQML010157943.1:0-13703 GCA_027568935.1 Erythroxylum urbanii | reverse complement strand
ATGAAATGTATGCTCCTTGAGTTTCTAGAAATGCTTTAGTATGTATTGGATTACTTTGGTTCTGTTTTATGTAGCATTTGCATATCCTCTCAATGGGTATGTGGGTGTTACATAAAGATGGAGGATTTGTCACATTTAGAGATAACCATAAAGGTAAGATAATTAACACTAGCAAAGTTAATAAGAAAGATCACAGCATTATCGATAATGTGCTTTTAGTTGATGGATTAAAGAATAACTTATTAAATGTGGGCCAACTATATGACAAAGATTAGAAAGTATATTTTGAGGGAACATCATGAATTGTTTTTAGAGTGGTCGACAATAATATTGTATTTTTAGGAAAGAGGGAAGGGAATACATATACAACTAATCTTGATGACTTTTTTAACAAAAAATATTATGTGCTTAATATCTATTAGTAAAGATGTATGGATTTGACACAGGAGGCTTGGAGATGTAAGTATAGACCTTATCTCCAACCTTAACCCCATTCAACTTGTCAATGACTACTAAAGGTCAAATTTGGAAAAGATAAGGTGTGTGGAGCATGTTTAAAGGAAAAAACAATCCAGTAGCTCACTTAAGAGAAAAAAAGTTGGTAACTTCCATTAGAGTTTTGTAATTACTTCATATGAATATGTTTGGCCTAACTAGAGTTACTAGTATAGATGTTAAATTTTAGACTTTTAAATAATTGATGATTTTACTAGATTTATATGAGTTTTATTCTTAGATAGCAAAGATGAATGTTTTGGAGCATTGGTCAAATTTACTAGAAGAGTTCAAAACGAAAAGGAGTTCTATATTACATAAATTAAGACTGATTATAGTAGGGAATTTGATAATGAAAGCTTTGAATGCTTTTGTAAAGATAATGGTATTTTTCACGATATTTCTAATTTAAGTACATCTCAACAAAATAGAGTTATTGATATAAAAATAGAACATTAAAAGACATGATAGGATTGTAATAAATGAATATGATCTTTCTAAATATCTTTAGGCAAAAGTTGTAGCTATCACATGTCACATTTCCAATATAGTCTACATAAGACTAACTTTAGATAAGAAACCTTATAAACTTTGGCATAGGAAGAATCCAAAGATTAGTTAGTTCAAAGTTTCTGGTTGTAAGTGCTACATTTTTAATACTACATATAACTTAGGAAAGTTTGATTCCAACACGTATGAAGGAATTTTCCTTTGTTGTTATTAATTAGAAAAGTATATACAGTGTCTAATAGCAAAATTATTATTACTGAAAATCTATGCATGTTATTTTTGATGAATTTAACCCTCTTTTATCTAAGAAAAAATTTAAAGATAATAAAGTAGGTTTATCCAAGAGTTTAAGAAATTAGTTCTTGAAGAAAACAAGATTGAGCACTAAGACATCTCATATGAGCTAAGTAAAAATATTATTGAATCATATGAAGGAGACAAGAAGGATAAGGAACTTTTAAGATATTGGAAATTCAAGAAGAATCATCTTCCAAATCAAGTTATAGGTGGTGTTCAATAAGGGGTAATTAATAGATGTCATCTTGGAGATTTATCTCATCTTGTTGTCATATCTCAAATTAAGCTTAAGACTATAAAACAAGCTCTTATTGATAAAAGTTGGTTTTTTGCTATGAATGAAGAGTTAAACCAATTTGAGAGAAGGTACAAACTTTAGTACTTAGACTTAGAAACCACTTAATAATTAGTGCCAAATGGATGTTTAGAGAAAAATTAGATAAATGGTCGTTATAGTATAGCGGTGAGTATTCCCAGCTATCACGGGGCAACCTGGGTTCGATCCTCAACAACGGTACCAAAAATTTGGTGAGGCTTGTCATAAGTTACCAAATAATAAAAAACCTAACTAACCTAACTACGTAGCTAGGGTGAGTCAGGGTCGAATCCTCAGGGAGCTAGGGCGAACTGCTATCTCTAATGTTGTAAAGCAAAGGAAAACAAAAACTCCTAGAATGATGAAAACTGAAGAAACTAAGATGTAACAAACACAAAACAAAACACGAAAAGACTACTAACAATAATAAAGAAATGGGCCAAAGATATCATCGGAATTCAGGAATGATTATTGATCCTTAAATCTAGATAAACGGTGTTCTAGCTATAGTGTTAGCCTACAGGTTTGAACAAGTTCTCAAACCCTCAGTTCCTTTAACTTAGGTAAACCTAACAAGCTCTAAAAATACCCCTATCTCCATCTATAACCTAAAACAAACTCTCTATATTTAATAGTAGAGAAACTTTAAGTACTAAGGAACGACTAACTTAAGCCACTAATACCCAAGCTTGGAAAGTGTAACCTAAAGGTATGGGACCCTAGATTAGTTTATTAAGAATCCTAATAAATCCAACTAACCTATTGCTACTTTTGGGAATCGCTATAGACCATTACGTATCAAATGGTCATTCCTAGTTTTAAGATTATGGAATTACCTAAAGGGTGATCAATCCTAAGGATAACACCTAATCCATGGCATTTTACATAAAGTCCCAAACCAACCTAAGTCTAGAAACACCAAACTAAGCAAAACCAAATTCAAATTCTCACAATTTTTATCCTTAATCCTTCATACACCTTCAAGCCCTTAAGCAACTAACCATACATAATTAAATTAACCAAAACAAAGACTAAACAAATATAAACAATACTTAATTAAATTAAATCAATGCTAGAAAATTAAACCAAAGCCATTAATTAATCAAAATACCAAGTTCAAACAATAAAAAACATTAAACTAAAGAAAGAATTAAACTAAGCATTAAACTAATGAGCTGCAAATTAAAGCATTCGGCCAAGACAAATAAACATAAAGCATTTGGATACGACAAAGGAAAAGCAAGCATTCGATCAGAAAACAAAAGCTATAGCAAACAACAAACAAAAGGTGGTGGATGAACAGTGCAATACTTGAAATTAAATAAAAAAAGGTGGCTATGGACGTGCTACATCTCCTAGAAAGAAAGGAAGGCTCCAAGCTCTAAGCCTAACGTCTCCAACTTAAAGTCGTCACCTCTCAAGGCTCTCCCAAGTCTTGTTGTAGCGGCAATTCTTGACTACCAATGGAGAGTTTCTCTTGATTTTCTATAAACTCGTATCTCTCTCTCTCTCTTGGTCTTTTGTTATGCTTTCAACTCTCCACACTTTCCAATGCTTTTGACTTGCTTTTATTTATATCTTAGGGCTGTGTGAATTGCCAAAGCCAAGCTGGCCTCTCATGCCTCAATGTGCTGCTATTTTACTCTTTCCCCTTAGACTTTGCTGCTGCATTTTAGACTGGATGAAGGCTCCATCAAATGCTACATTTTAAAGCCTTCTTGATGCTTCTTTAAGTGGCTGTGTTTTGGACAGTCTAAGCCCTCTCTTAATTGTGTTTTATAGCTTTCTCAATGCTTGAGCTGTGTCAAGTGCTATACTGTTTAAAGGATGGAAGAAAGGTTGTCCATATCATCATGTGCTGCTCCACTTTAAACTTTCTTTTGCTATGTCATTTCGCTCCTTGTCTTCCAATTCTTCATGCTTTCATCCAAATTTTATATTCCATCATTAAATCTGCATGTAAAATCAATAGGAACATAAAATGAGCAATTAAACATAAAAATAGGAATGAATTCCAATGAAATAACATATAAAAATATAACAAAATTCATTCCTATCAAAAAGTTAGATTGTAGGATAAATGGTATAATTAAAAGGAGGGTATAGATTTGCAATATTTATACTGGTGGTTAGAATAAAAGCTATTGGATATTACTTACATTTGCAACTTACATGAATTTCAAATGAATGCAATTGTGTTTTTTAAATAATTTTACTGAATAAGAAGGTTGTGATGATCAACCTCATAGTTTTGAAATTCATGATACACCTAACCATGTTTATAAACTTTATAAAGCTTTATATAGTTTAAAGCAAGCTTTTAGAACTTGGTATGACAGGTTAAGTTTTTTTTTGAAAAATGGTTTTATTAAAAGCAAGGTTAATATAACTCTTTTTATTAAAAGTATAAGTATGACATTCTAATTGTTCAAATTTATATTTTTAATATTATTTTTAGTGTAACTAATGGAATCTTGTGTAGGGAAGTTTTAAAGTGTATGAGAAGAGAATTTGATATGAGCATAATGGGAGGCTTAACTTCTTTCTTGGACTCTAAATTAAGCAAATAAAGTAGGGCATCTTCATCAATCAAGCTAATTATATCAAAGAACTACTCATGCATTTTGTAATGGATTAAACAAAGCCACCAAGGAAACCTATAAATTTTACAACTACATTAAACAAGGATGAAGAGGGCAAGTTAGTTAAATATAAAGCTCTACTAAGGTACGATTGATATTTTACTTTACATTTACCATAAGTAAGCCTGATATCATATTTATTATATGCTTATGTGACAGATTTTAAGTAAGTCCTAAGGAGTCTCTTCTTATAGTCATTAAGCACATGTTTAGATATCTATATGATAACACTTGTTTAGGAATTTAGTGACTTAAGCAAACATTCTTTAACTTTATTAGTTCTTTGGATGGAAATTATGCTAGTAGTCTTTTGGATAAAAAGAACACATTTGGTACTTGTCAATTCCTAGGGAATGCATTAGTTTCATAGTTTACTAAGAAACAAAATTTAGTTGCCTTATTAACCATTAAAGTCGAATATGTATCTATAGATAGTTATTATGTACAAATTATATATCTTAGACAACAACTTAAAGACTATGGCATGAAGCTTATAAAGATACCAATTAATTGGGATAACACTAGTGTTATTTGTCTTACAAAGAACCCCATTCGTCATTCTAAAACCAAACATACAAAATTTAAATATCATTTCATTAAAGATCATGTGAAAATTGGAGATATTGAGTTTGAATTTATTAATATTCTATATTAGTTAGTTGATATCTTCACTACACCTATAAGGGAAGATAAATTTTACACAATTAGGAGATAATTTAGTATGAAAATTTTATATGAGTACGATCTCTTAATGTTTATATTTGTCTTTAATATGTATATTCCCATAATTTATACATTTAAATGCTCTTGATATTTCTTTGGAGGCTAATTGAGCCAAAATATATGATTTTAAGTCACATTGGTTGATAATATATAGTAATAGTTGATCGTTGGTTGCCATAATGATCAACCACTACATCATAATGATTGATAAATGTTTTCTAGTTGTCGACCAATATAACCAATTTTAAAGATATTTTTGCACTGTGAGAATGTCAATTGAATGGTCACTTTTTTTGTTGACCAACATGTAACATTGATCAATCAATATATCCAAATTCTAAATCTCATTTTCTTTTCTATCATTTTTTAACAAAAAACCTAACCCTTTTTGTTTCTCTAAAATCCATTTGTCCTTTCTTGAAATCTCCCTGCAGTTACCACTTTCTCACCAAACTCTAGCATCCATCTTCACTCATTTCTTCTTCTCTTCATCGTGCTTTAATTGAAGCCTCTTATAGCATCTCATCATGACAAATTGCTCCCCTATCTATAGCAAATCTCTTCCTTCTTTAGTGAATCTAAATTAACACAACCACCTATAATGAAGCAATATACACCTATAAGACATGATTTCATCAAACATATTCATCAATACACCTATTTCAATTTGGAGTAAACCTTAACCTCCTTTGATTTAGCAAAAATTCAAGATTTTTCCTTTAATTGTTAATTGATTTCCTTATTTTCATGATTTTAAATATATTTATTCATTCAATTTGATAAGAATGTATTCAAATTGAATAAAATTAAAAATTAGGTACAGTTAGGGCTTTAAAATTGAAGATCATGTGAAAATTGGAGATATTGAGCTTAAATTTATTGGTATTCTATATTAGTTAGTTGATATCTTCACTACACCTATAAGGGAAGATAAAGTTTACAAAATTAGGAGATAATTCAATATGAAAATTTTATATGAGTACGATCTCTTAATGTTTATGTTTGTCTTTAATTTATATTTCCATATTTTATACATTTAAATGCTCTTGATATTTCTTTGGAGGCTAATTGAGCCAAAATATATGATTTTAAGTCACAAGACTAATATATAGTAATAGTTGATCATTGGTTGCTATAATGATCAACCACTACATCATAATGATTGACAAATGTCTCATAGTTGTCGACCAATATAACCATTTTTAAAGATATTTTTGCACTGTGAGAATGTCAATTAAATGGTCACTTATTTGGTTAACCAACATGTAACATTGATCAATCAATATATCCAAATTCTAAAACTCATTTTCTTCTCTACAATTTCTTCAACAAAAACTAGCCCTTTTTGTTTCTCTAAAATCCATTTTCCTTTCCTAAAATCTCCCTGTAGCTACCACTTTCTCACCAAACTCTAACATCCATCTTCACTCATTTCTTCTTCTCTTCATCATGCTTTAATTAAATTCTCTTTGAGCATCTCATCATGAAAAATTACTCCGCTATCTCTAGCAAATCTCCTCCTTCTTTAGTGAATCTAAATCAACACAATCACCTATAATGAAGCAATCTACACCTATAAGACATGATTTCATCAAACATATTCATCAATACACCTATTTCAATTAGGAGTAAACCTTAACCTCCTTTGATTTAGTGAAAATTCAAGATCTTTCCTTTAATTGTTAATTGATTTCCTTATTTTCATGATTTTAAATGTATTTATTCATTCAATTTGATAAGAATGTATTCAAATTGAATCAAATTACAAATTAGGTACAGTTAGGGCTTCAAAATTGGGAATTTTTAGTGCCTTACAAATTTTTTTCAAATTTATGTTTTATTTGCAAAATTGAAGGTTGAATTGAAGTTTTCTAACTACTAATTGCATTTGATTATCTCTAATTTAATTTAATCTACCTTTTATAGAAATTTTAACTATTATAATTTGGGGATTTTTTAAATTGCTCAAAATTAAGTAATTTTTTGTGAATTGATGATTAATTACTGCAATTAGGAATACACTTGAGCTATTCTTGAGTTCAATTTCACATAAGTTTATCAATTTATGCTACAATTAGATTTTTCATCTTAGGCACAATAACAAATTTGAAGATTTTTCAAATTAGGCAGAAATTGGACAAATTTCCATAAAATTGAAACTATTTACCATTTGTTTCAAATTATTCAGGTTAATTAAAATTTTTCTTAGCTAAGTTTATTGATTTTGATTGATCTTAAATTTTCATATATACAATGAATTTTGGTCTTGAAATTATTTATAAAATGAAATTGATGGAGTTAAGATTGGTTATGATTAATAAAGTTGAGATTGGTTGAGGACTTATTGAAGTGTTTCTTTTTCTATAAGTTATCTTTTAACACTTCTTAAAATTGGTAACTTTTTCACTTATGCATCTTACAGCCTTTTTAGGTTTCTTCTAAAATACTTTAGTACATATTTCCTCTAATCACCATAGTTAAGAGTTGAGGAAACCCCTCTTCCATGCCTAAACAGCCTATTGATCCTTTATATCATCATGCCTATAGTTTTAAGACCCTTACTAGAGGCCAAAATCTTTAGAATTGAGATCTTGTGAGCAATCTCACACCCAGGCTCCTCCTGCTTGTCCACCAATTTTGGAGGATGAGTATTTTGACATTCACTTACCTCAATTTATTGATCATGGTTATTATGCCTTGGAAAAAAATATGTGTTTTCCCTTATCTGTTTAGACCAATTTAAGGAATCTTATTTAACTTTCATTTCCCAAGGGTAGGACTCCTTGCTTATAAAAACATATTGAGTGAGTCCTATGAATTTACTACTCTTTTATTACAATATTTGAGATTATATTGTTTGTGATGGCCCTCATCTCTTTCTAAAGGTTCATGATATGATGATCCATATAAGGAGTGACCTTATTTATAAGATTTTAGGGATTCCCAAACCTAAAAATCTTTCTTATTATAGTTGTTATACCAAATAATTACTTCCACCTCACTTTATATCTTATTGTTAAAACTATCTTTAAGTTAGGTATTAATGCAAAAGCCATGACTTATACCTTAATTTTTATCTAATATATTTAAAACCATCTTTTAGTTAGGTATTATTGTAAAAACTATTAGAAAACTCAAAGACGTTTGTGGCTTTAAAGCCATTCCTTAGTTCCACCATCTCTTTGTTTAATATAACTTTTTCTCTTTTAGTGATCACTTTACCTTTCTAGATCACAATGATCTTTGGTATCTTTCTAACTCTTGATGCACGAGTATGTTCATCTTAGTTACTTTACATAATATTTTCAACTTCAATATTATCAAATAGTATAAAAAAAAGAATCAACATACCCCTTATAACCTTATCCTTAACCTTTTATTTCAACACTTCAATATTCCGCCCATAAAGTTAATATCGACTTTTTGTTTAATTATGATACTCTTCATCACATGGGATACTATTTGAATGTTTTAATAATATATAGGTATTATGATATGATATAGCTATAGCTAGTACTGATGAGTGCGATTCAATCCCACAAGTACTAGAATTACTAATATTAACCATCTTTTTATTATCTAGTCTAACAAATTATGGCGAAGGAGATTAATCAAATTCTAAATTAGAACAATGAAATAAAATAAATCAAAGAATTGATTAACTAGAATGAAGATTAAACTTAGAAATTATCAATAAAGACAGTGGTACCCATAATTTGAATATTCCTAGGACTTCTCATATAATTAAGACTTCATATGTTAATTTTTTATTCTAAGGTTCATTAGACTATGGAAATTTCTCAATTATACAAATATCTTTATCAAGATTATTAATAACTAATCCTAGGTTGATTAATTGAAATCGCTTTCTAATTAAGACTAATAGAATTGCAGTAGTTGATTTATGAATTTCTCTATTAGGTTTAACCAAAAACTAGAACATTTATGTTAGCCTATTTCTAGGTTTGCATACTTCTTTGAATTTTATTAGATCAATTCATACAGAGGATTTCTCAATCTCAATTATATGAAATCAAAGATGAATTGGCATAATGAAAATATTAAATTATGAATAATAAAGAACAGCTAATTGGATTTCAATGAAAAGGAAGAATAAATTAAATTAAATAAAAATCACATAAACTCTATTATGAGGTTCATCTTATCTAGTTACTATAAAGGATTTAGTTCCTAATCATATAAAACATAGCATCAAAACTAAAGGATCAATAGAAAATCAAAAGAAACATGATGAAATCCCTTTTAATCTCTAAGAAATTCACTATAGATTGATCTAAAAATTTGTCTATTAACATGCTCTTCATTCTTTCTGCTATTATAGGTCCTTTAATTGTATCTCCCAAGCTTACTTCCTACTTTCCTTTTATTTTTGTCTTTCGTATTTCAAAAATTAGGTTTTTGGGTAGTACAAGATATAGACACGAGTGTGTTCTTGACTATATACTTTAAAAACCACAAGATCATTAAATATAGAGTAAACACAAGTTTAAAATATGAACATGGGAAAGCACACTGGCGTGTTCATCTCCACCATTAATATGTTCATCTCTAACACGAGTGTGTTTGTGGCCATGTAATTCTCTAGAACTTTAAAATAACTTTTTTTGAAAGAAATATAGTCATATTGAAGCACACTGGCAAGTATATGGGTGTGTCCTTATTCAATACCGTCATGTTTATGGCTATATAACTCTCTAGAACTTTAAAACAACTTGTCCTCTGTGAAAATTACAATGTTGAAGTATATGGGCATATTCATGCCTATGTACTTTTCTTACAACTTTATAACTTGGTCAAAATAGCTCAAAATTATTCTAAACCTGTCTGAAGTTGTTCCTTTTGCTCCAAATAAGTGAATTACAAACTAAAAATAAAATATGAAAAAATTAAGTATAGTAATCAATAAAAACTCAAATAAACAAGCAAAATGTACTAATATAAACCTAAAATTTTTATTAGTAAACAATAAAAACTCAAATAAACAAGCAAAATGTACTAATATAAACCTAAAAATATAAAAATTAAGCACTTATCAAACTCCACCACGCTTAAGTATTTGCTTATACTTAAGCAAATCAATTTCATTACTCTCATCTTAAGAAGACACAAGTCAAGTAAATTATTAAATATGTTAAAGATATAAACTAAGATTCTCCATTATTCATTCAATTACAAAGTTCATTAAATTGTCAAGTATTTAGTTAACTGAACCATCGTGAATATAACCAGCGCTGAAAGGAAAATGCTTAGAAGTAGGCACTTGCATCAAATTATAAATCAATCAAATTCACTCCATAATTCTTCAAATTTTAACTTAATTCCACTATTCACCTTAATACATAAAATGAACATACATAAGAAAAATGTTCAAATCTTTAAACATTTTCATACCTGTATTAAAAATGAAACAATAAATTTAAACAACTTAATATAGGAGCATTTAAAAACTTGTTTGAAAAGTCACCTAGCCTTTTGACGTGGGAGTAAACATCTTGTTATGAATATCCTTGATTACTCAACTAGGTCTTTATCTCAAATCACTACTAACACTACTCATTAACTTCAACCTACAAAGCCAGTATAATGGAATTATTTATGCTCATTTATTCTTATATTACTATTTTTTCTTTCCTTTTCTTTTTTCTTATTTTTATGTCTAGAATAATGAAAATGCTCCAAAAAATTACATTTGATTCAATGCATTGGTCTGGTTATCGAAGCCACTAAAATAATTCCGATTCTCCAAACTTTTGTAGTAGTCATAGAACTAGGTCGAATCCCTGAAGAATTAAACATTAGTTTCTTAATTTCAATTAATAAAGTTAAATGGGGGGCTTGATTAAATAATTGATTAACTAAAATTAATAAAAAAACAAATTAAATCAACTAAATTTAAAATTGAGAAAGTCAAGATTACCAAACTCCGATTCAGGGGAAAGATCTCATCTAATTGTAAAATTGATCATTGGTTTAAAGCGAATATTTTCACAATTCAAGCAGTTAGTTCGAAATATATTTGGATAGCCGTAACAAGTTTCAAATTTTCCTAAATTAATTGGTTCAAACCCAGCATGCAAACCAAAACTTACCATCTATTGAATAAGTGTGATAGCATTCCATATCAAATAAATGATAGCAATAAGCTCTGTGAAAAAAGACAAAATCCTAAATTAAATAATCGAGATAGCTGTAACTATTCAATTTAGTTTTCTTGTTTATCATAAGTTAAATATAGAAATTCATAAATAACCTATTTATTACTTGTACCAATCGTTCATGACAATTACAGCTCATTGAATTCCTGGATAGCGATAGAATAGTCAATATTAAATTAAATTGTTATATTAATCGAATATTAATCATTCATGAAATATGAGAACTCAAAATACGAAATATTTGAATTAAAACGTGAATAAAAGTTTGGAACATAAAACCTCACAAAGTTACAATTAGAATATCGAATCTCCTTGAATCAGAATGATTGAGTTTAGCCACACATGACTTTCTCTCCAATAACAAAAATAGAAGCAAGATAAAGAATTGCGAAAAACGTAAGAAGAGAGAAAACCTTTTTATGTTATGAGGAATGTCCCTCTTATAGGGCTTTCTAATCTAACCCGAATCTAACTCTAACTTGTAAAGATGTCTATCTAAAACGAATTCAAATTCTTACATGATAAAGATAAGGAGAAGTCTTCCAGTCAAACTCCAATTCTTCAAGTAATTAATTTTATTCATTGCGGCAATCTTTCCACCTCATCCAAAAATTTGAAATTATCGTCAATAATGTCCCGATTTGATGCAATCTCTACTCTTCATCCCCTAAAGTAAAACAAACATTAATTTTAACATTGAAGCACAAAAATAAATTCAAAACAAAGGAGATAATATAAAGTAATATAACAAGATAAGATCTTATCAAATTCCCCCACATTGGACTCATGTTTGTCCTTAAGCATACGGCAATTCAATATATTAATCACCTTCATAACAACCTCTCATCTCTTTTCATGTCATCCAAAAATATCCAAAAGCTAATTCATAGTTAAGGGTTAAGACAAAATAACAATCAAGAGAATAAGCACTCATAGGACACATTGTTAAACCATAGCGTCTTATTAATTCCATCAAAATCAAATGAACAAGACTTGATACCCTGTCAAGAATTTCCCTCTACACACTCAAAGTATTTAGGGTTCATTAAGCTCTCAATTCAAAACATGACGAGTTATTTCCATAAGCTTGCTCAAGAATCATATCTCCACCACTAAACAATAATGAACCTAATGCATAAGTAAAAGGGACTTTATAATGGTTGTAATGTGGCTTAGGTAAGGTATGACAAGAAGATTTCTTTTTTAGCTAAATAAATTGAAGGGAATCATGCAAACTTATCCACATAAGTTTCAACTTAAATCAAAATTCACTTGATTTAAATAACATCTCTTTCAATCACTTTTTCTTTTCTTCTTCTTCTTTTTTTCTTTTTTTCAACAACAATATTAAATAGGATATTTTGTTTTGCTTTTGTTTTTTTTTACTTCTCCTCTATTTTAAAAAAAATCAAAACAATGCAACTTGAATCATCTAATTTACTTTTGACGTGATTAGTCAAAATCCTATGCAAATAAGCTAATACAATTTATTCAATTTAGGAGTTCAAAATTATTAAGGGTATCAACAACAAAAAGGGTAAATTCAGCTTGTAGCAAGGTTATTATGCAAGAAAGAAATGTTAAGGATCAAATCGGTTTTCTAAGGATAAAAAGTGAGGTAGGTTTGTTTAGGTCAAAAAATAGTTATCTTAAATGCCCTTATCATCTTTATACACACATTCATCAAAAATGTGGTCGGAATAACTATAGGCTAAAAAACGCTACATATAAATTCACTCCATTTTATTGAGATCACTTTCCTTAGATTGATTGGGATTATAAGAAAAAGGATCAGAAGACATTGATTTTCATGCTTGAAAAGAGTTGAACTCACCATATTCCACGACATATTCTTTATAATGAGTCGAATTAACATAATCTTCACCTATTAACCCTAAGGATAAATTGAACTCAATGACACTTTGTTTGAGTTCGACTCCTGTTAACTTGTATTGAATCACATTAGAACTACTTAAAGTAAAATTTATTCGGTTTGTCAAATTTAAAGGTACTATAAAACTCCCTAGTTAATTCAATAAAAATAGGACAATTAATCAATGCAAAGTACTTCCAACTCATATCGATAAGCAAATCGTCAAAATTTTACTTAATTTCTAATTCTTCTAGGCAACGGTAGTGTACATACTTACCCACAACAATATGTCAAGTTTTAATAACAGCGTATCGTTGTTTTCGCTGTTTAGTTTTGAAAGTGAGAAATCCTTGTATGGTAGAACATAAGTATTTTTCACAATCCATGCATGCTTCCTTTTGTTACCAGCTTCAAAGCTTGTAGTAGATTTAGTATTCATCGGTGAATTTCCTTTTGCTGCGGTATTAGTAGTGGCCTTAAAATGCCCCACTACACTAAACAAGATATATGAAAATTACTTGGAAAAATATTAACAACAACTTAATAATAATTAAAATTAAACTAAAAGAAAGATCAACTAAAAGTAACTAATAAGAATGAAAATAAAAAAGTAATTAAAAACTGTAAAAATAAAACTTAAAAAAATGATGGGGCCTGGGTGGGTGAAAGAA
>JAOQML010157921.1:0-13704 GCA_027568935.1 Erythroxylum urbanii | reverse complement strand
GTTGAACTCCTATTTTATTGAATTGAATGCAATTGTCTTTGTTGATTGCTGTTTTTAATTGTCATCTTGCAACAAATCGAGAGAGTGAGTGAGATGATATTTGTGTAGGATTGTACAACGAGAGTTGGCTACCTATAGACTAGTAATCATCATTTTAATTGAATAGTTAGAAGAGAGACCTCGACTATTCAATTGATCACCCATAGGATAGTTTGATAACTAATTGAATCGATGGAGTTATTGGGTAGGTTAGGAGATCATCCAATTGATTCCCATTAGTTCGATTAGGGATAAATAGTTTAACCTTGAGAGAGGGAATTAGTACATTCAGAAATCTAAGGTGAGACATAATTCAATCCATAAAATAAGAGGGAGACAAAATAGGAAAAAAAGTTATCTCTAGTATTTAGATTCTTGAATTCAGATTTTCTACAATTTCGGTATTGTCCATTGTTTACATTAGTCTTTTAATTTTAATTCAATTTTCCAGATTATTTGCATTTCATAATTTAGTTTCTTAAACAAAGTTGTGTCTAAATTAAGCGGTGTCTAGGCATCAATCCTTGTGGGATCGATATATGCTCTTTCTTCTATAAGTCATGATCCATTCATTTGCAGTTTTTGAGGGTAAAACAAGTAGATAGTTTTTACCATCAACAATGTGTTAGTCTAATAAGGCTCAAAATCTCACTAGCTTGTGTCTATCATTAGTCACTATTCTTCTAAAGATAATGCACATTGACCAATCACAAGAGCAAAAGTACATGCTAAAGTTGCCATGGATTCTTATAGTCAATTCACTCTCTAATCATCACTATATAGTCCTAGAAGCAATAGAAAAAGAAAATTCATTTTTTTATTTGGTTAATTCTCTCTCTTTTTGATTGAAAACTTAAAATCACATAAAAACCAATAAAATTAAAAATACACATGCATATAAGAAACAAATGTGAAAATGTAAAAAAAAAGAAATGAACTTCTCTTGGGTTGCTCTAACATCCCAGACCACCTGCTCATAGATATTGTTCGCTTTGTGCTTTGGCCTAGCCAAGCCCTCATGGTTTTGCTCTTCCTATCCCTGGGAATATGCATCTTTGAGGGAGAGGTATCTATAGCCTAATAAGGCCTACTTCGTTCCCCTCTCTAATCGATATGGGAATCTAACATTCCACCCCTTGGAGGCCCAGCGTTATTGCTAGCCCACAGGCTCAGATCCACCCCCTTAGAGGCCCAGTGTCTTTGCTAGCATATCGGCCCGAGTACTGGCTCTAATACCATTTGTAACAGCCCAAACCACCCCTCTCACAGATGTTGTCTGCTTTGGGCCTTGACCTAGCCAAGCCCTCACAGTTTTGCTTTTCTGCCTGGGAAAACGTGTCTATGAGGGAGAGGTTTCTATAGCCTTATAAGGCCTACTTTGTTCCCCTTTTCAATTGATATGGGAATCTAACATTTCACCCCCTTGAAGGCCCAGTGTCTTTATTGGCCCACAGGCCTGGATCCATCCCCTTGGAGGCCTAGCATCCTTGCTGACACATAGGCCTAGATCTACCCCCCTTGGAGGCTCAGCATCCTTACTGACATACCGATCTAGGTACTAGCTTTGATACCATTTGTAACATCCAACGAGGACGTTGAGCCTCCAGGGGGTGGAATGTTAGATTCTCATATCGATTGGAGAGAGGAACAAAGTAGGCTTTATAAGGCTATGGAAATCTCTCCCTCACAGACATGTTTACCTAAGGGTAGGAAGAGCAAAACTATGAGGGCTTGGATGAGCCAAGGCCCAAAGTGGACAATATCTATGAGTGGGTGGTCCAGGCTATTACAGTTGCCTCCTAAGAAACATAGAATATCATAGTCAATTCCTAAGAGAGAAAGAGCAACAAACAATGAAAGAATGCTGAACCGATTCTTTGCCTTTGATATCACCTCCGAACTAGTGTCAGGAAGCTAGCCCTCTATAGGTCTCCAAATAAATAGAGCTTTGCCCCTTCTCTTCTTTAAAATTAAGACCTCAAGACTCCAAAATGATTCCTCAAACTTTTCATCCCTTCTGTCATCATAACATGTTATATTTATAGGACAGTTGTATAGCAGTCATGAGTGTGACTTAGAGTTTCATGCTAATTGATAAATTTGTCATGGGCATGTATGGTGATGTCACGTCTATGACTTAATTTTTACGGGCATGACATGCTAGTTACAGCTATCACTCATTTGTCATGGTCGTGAGTTATTGATCACACCTATAACAACTATTGGTTATGGTTTATTCTGTTAATTTTATACATTTCCTTGCGTCCTTTTTGCTCTAATCCTTCTCCTTTTTGCTCCATGAAGACAAGTGAGGGTGAATCTCAAGAAGAAGGCTTAAATATTGTGCTTTTGACTCACTTTAGCTCTTTCGCTTCCTAATTTTATGTAAAACCAAATATGAACTAAAGTGAATTTCTTAAGCATTTCATATCATTAATACTAAGTGTTATGGAATAAATGTATCATTAATTAAGAACATATCACTGCTAGACTAACTTTTATTATTTCAGTTTTAAGCAAATTTCATTTACATTGGAACCATATTGCATTGCTAGGAAGGTTACCAAAGAGATAGACAGAATTATGAAAGCATTACTATGGTCAGGAAGAACAGAAAATGCTAAAAATACAAAGATTTAATGAAACGAGGTTATTACCCCGAAGTAATTTAGAGGACTTGGGATCATTTCCATTACTACCATGCAAAAGATTCTAATGTGAAAAATATTTTGAAGGCTCTATACAGATTAGTAAGCACTTTGGATCAAATGGATCCACGAGTACCACCTCAAAAACAACAATTTCTGTCAGCTACTTATTTACGGGAGTTCTTTAGAATTTTAATGAGATAATGAGAATGAGGAGCTTTATATATCCTTGTATTAAACATAGAATTAGCAATGGTGAAAAAACTTGGTTTTGGTTTGATAATTGGCTAGACTCTAGTCCAATTATCCACAATCTGGAGATTCTTCATTTAAGACATAGAATTCCTTTGAGCGTTAAAGTTTCAACTCTAATTAGGAATGGTGAATGGGGTGGGAATTTTAGAATATTTAGTTCTCTTATAGATTTCTTCCCTAAATTAAATGATGTCGAAAATGAAGATTTCATCACATGGACTCTTAATCGAAGTGGTAAGTTCTCTAACAAATCCTTTCATCTACTTTTTACCAATAGCTCAATACAAGTCCCTTGGTATAACCTTCTATTGAGAAATTCTTTAAATCCTAATACATCACTGATTACTTGGCTAGCAATTTAAAATAGACTCAAGACTAAAAGCTAATGGTAGGGAAATATGGACTCTTATTGTGTAGTTTGTATGATGGAAGTGGAAGCTAGAGACCATATTTTCTTCCTTCATGAATTCTCTAAAGTAGGTTGGAGCAGGATTTTGCATATGATTCCAGGTAACAACTACATATATGATTGAGAACAAACCTTAAGCTGGGACATTGCAAGCTCTAAACAGGGGATGTCAAATGCTATCATTTATAAAGCAGCTTTCACTACTGCCTTCTACATTCGTTGGAAGGAGAGAAATGGCAGAAGATTTAAAAACTTAAAAATTGGAAAGTACTAGCTAGCTGAAAAAATTGTTAATTGGATCAGAGCAGCAATTACTGCTAAAAATTTGCAACATATCCTCACCCCTGAAATGATATCTAGAAGGAAATTGTAACTTTGATTATTGCTGATTTAGAATTGTCCCCTACAATGTAGCACCTCTTTTTGTATATTCAACTATAGTACTTGTATATAGGCTATATAAAATAATTTTCACTACTACCTTCTACACTCTTTAGAAGAAGAGAAATAGTAGAAGATTTATAAACTCAGAAGTTGGAAAGTACCAGCTAGCTGACAAAATTGTTAGTTGGATCATAACAAAAATTTTTGTTAAAAATTTGTGACATACCCTCACCCCTGAAATAATATCTAGATGGAAATTTTAACTTTAATTATTGTTGATTTAGAATTGTCCTTTACAATGTAGCACCTCTTTTTGTATATTCAACTATAGTACTTGTATATAGACTAGTAACCTAGAAATCATTATAATGTAGTTTTGCCTACAATAATGAAAATTTCATTTTAAAAAAGAATAAGTGATTATAAAGAGAAAATTTAGTATTTATATTTAATTTATATTTTATATTATCTTTAATATAATATTATATATTATTATTTTCATAATAGAAAAAATTCAATGGTCCAATGTTCGAGGTTAATCATGTTATCAAGAAAGTTACTAGGTAATGGTTAAATTTATTGTAACTTGTAATCTTAGTTAACGGATTATAATACACTAAATATGATTAATAATGATATTAAATAAAATTTTATTTTTTAACAATTATTATGATGGAAAAATCATAATAAAGTAAACAATAACAATCATATGAATTATGAAATTCAATATTTATATTTGATTTATATGTTACATTATCTTTAATTTAAGATTTTATATTGTTATTTTTATAAAAACAAAAACATAATTCAATGGTCCAATGTTTAAGGTTAATCATATTGTTAAGCAAGTTATTAGGTAAGGGTTAAAGTTATTATAACTTGTAATTTGAATAAGGGATTATAGTAAACTAATTATGATTAATATTGATGTTGAATAATGTTTTTAAAAAATTATTATGGTCGAAAATCATAATAGAGTAAACAGTGATAATCATATGAAAATATAAATATATAATTATGTGTTCAAATTGTAGATTTAAAGGTTGAGTGGAAATAGTAAATTCTAATTTTATATTCCTAAAGGGTTTGAGATTTTATAATGAATGAATAATATAATAACTTACATATAGTGATAAAATTAATAAGATTAAATTAAATTAATTAATGATGGAGGATATGATTATAGGAAATGAAAGAAAAATTGATTAGGAATTTCTAGAAATTTTGATTAGGAAGATTCATTAGGATAATTGAATAGAAATTTCAGTTGATTAGGAATTTCTAGGAAAATTCATTAAGTTAATTATAGTTAGGAATTTCAATTCAATTAATTACAATTTTCAATTTTACTTAAATAATTTATTACTTATTAAAAGAGAGAAATGATAAAACTAAATTCTATTAACTATAGTAATCGTGACTATACACGAATGATTATCCAAATCATTTTTAAAAAACGATACAATTTGCAAAAATTAAGATAATATCATGACAGATAGACAAACAGAGATTAGAGACTAGATGCTAGAGACTGGTAGAGAGCTATTAATCATTGTTCCTAAGATCGTCAATAGTTTGGATCAAATCATCTACACGTACAAATATTATATTTAGTAATGTAATATTAAAATTAAAGGAATATTTAAGACATGGTCATAATTAATAAATAATTAAATATACCTTTATCTTTATATATTTTACCAAAATAACGTGCACTTGGTCGATTAGTTAGACTAGTCACCTCTACATTAATACCTATGGTTGTATTAATGGAAAATTATAAAATAGATAAAATCGATATATTAAAAAGAAAAGAATTTATCATTAATATCTTCATAATTTAACCAACTTTGGGCACGTACAAAGGTTTCCACAATACGAGGATGAAGTCGAGAATGATGAGGAGTAATAACCCAACCATTAGTGCTAAAAGCAGACTCCAAAGTAACGGTAGATGATGGAATAACTAATAAGTCTCGTGCAATGACTTGAATGATCAAATAAGTATTCCCACACTTCTTCCACCATAACAATATATCAAACTGCTTACCTTTAATTTTGAGCACATAATCTTTAGTCAAATATTTATCTAACTCCATCATATTATAAGAAATCCTATCCTTTTTCCTCTTTCATAAATTTTGAAAGAGAAAGAGACAATCTTTGGTTAGAAGATAAGGTCGAACCTAAAATTGAACCCAGAGTTAAACTGCCTGAACTACTATGATCTCAATCATGAGTTTTTTCCATTATGAGTTGATAATCATTAAACAATTCATACCATAATTATTTAATGATATCTATATGCTCTTGAGCTCGATCACCATATAAGGCACCATAAATAAAAGTAACCCCTTCCATCTTGTATCTTGGGTCCAGCACATATAACACTGCAATAATATGTCCAACCATAAACCAATAAGAATTCAAGTTCTCTATCATGAGCTCCACCATAATCTGAATAACCTCATTAGAGTCAAACATCCATAGTGATAAATCATCCTTTATGTCAGACATAGTGTTAAAGCAATTGTGTGAAGTTGGCTATTTTGTTCCCAAGAACAATTTAATTATATTATAAAATAATTCCAACTTCACTTAAAGTTCTCTAGCCAACCCCTAATCTTTTTCCCTTAGTTTGCTAAACACCTTAACATATGGGATTGTTGACTCCAACATCTTAAACGTTGAGTTTCATCTAGTTTGATAGTCCAAAACTAACTTTTTTGTACTCAGAATGTATAGAATTTGTTCAACATCTTCAAATTTCTCAACTCTTTTAGGAGTTTCACTCCAATATAGAACACTATCCCGAATACAATCTACTACTTTCTTTATCATCTCCAACCCATCATTCACAATCAAGTTAAGAATATGCATAAAACAATGCATATGAAATAACTTACCACTAACAAATAGGATCCCAACTCCCATCTTATTGTTTAACTTCTCAATCATAGCATCATTCGTGCTATAATTGTCGACTGTGATGGTGGATGCTTTGTTGTCGATGTTAAAATCCATCAAACAGTCTTTAAACATGGTTACCAACTTTTCATTTGTTTGTGGTGCTGACATATAAATGAACCTATCATGTACAAATATTACCAACGTCAATCATAAATTCATAACATAATGAAAAAGCAAAAGATAACAATATTAAAGAATATAAATTACCTTAAAGTTTATTACGTAATATCCAATCATTATTAATGTAATGTGCTGTCACTGCCAAATAACCCTTCTTTTGGTTATTGACTGACTATCTACATGTCTATTGTTATGGCAATCCATCCTTCAGCACTCGACAATGCTCTTAAAATCTTTTTCATGTTATCCTTACAAATTTTCAAGATATCCTTCTTCACTGTATTTTGACTTTGAGAGTCGGTTTTAGTGAATTACAAAACATCCTTAATATTTTTCTTTCAACTATAGACAATGGTTATTCATCTCCAATAACCATAGAAGCCATCAAATACCATGATCTATTATTGTCATAAGTTGTTGTGGTCAATTCATTCATCTCTTTCATAAGGTTAAGGGTAAAAAATGTTTAACCTCCTAATACCATCGTTCTTCTACTACATGAATCCATATGTCACTTTAAATGAGATGTTCCACCTTTTAAACTACTGACCATCAACTTATGATAATATTTACAATATGCTTTTTCTATCCCGTCTATCGATCTAGTCTTCTTAAAGTGATTCCAAACTTCACTTTTTAATTGAGTTCAAGTTGAAAATCTATCCTCACTTAGTAATATAATAGAAGTTTCCACTTTTATCTCAAAGACTAGATTACAACTCTTTATTAAAGGAATATGAAACAATCAACATATAAATGCTTAGGTTTAGAAATAATTGTTGATGGTAAAACCTATTTACTCGTTTTACGCTCAAAAATCACAAGTGAACGGGTCGTGACTTATAGTGAAAAAGAAAATATCGATCCTACAGGGATTGATGCCCAGACACCACTTAATTTAAACAAAACTTTGTTTAAGAAATGAAATTGTTTAATGCAAATAATCTTGAAAATTAAATTAAAATTAAAAGACTAACACAAAGTAATAGACAATACCAAAATGTAGAAAAAATAGAATTCAAGAATATAAAGACTAGAGATTACTTTTTTCCCTATTTTGTCTCCTTCCTATTTTATTAATTAAATTGTGTCTCACCCTAGATTTCTAAATGTATTAACTACCCTCTCTCAAAGCGTAATTAATTATCCCTAATCAAATAAAGGGAATCAATTGGATGATCTCTCAACCTACCCAATGACTCTATCGATTCAACTAGTTATTAAACTACCCTACAGGTGATTAATTGAATTCGTTGAGATCTCTCTTGTAACTAATCAATTGACGTGATGATTGTATGTCTATAGGCTGCCAACTCTCGTTGTACAATCCTACACAAATAATCTTATTCACTCTCTCAAATTGTTGCAAGGTAACAAATACAATCAACAATCATCAAACACACTTTCATTCAATTCAACAAAATAGGAGTTCTAACAAAATAGTTCAAAAGCAATCCCAAAAACTAAATTAGCTACTCATGATCTCCATAACATCATCAACATTCAAATAAAACATTTTACAAAGAATAGAAGAAGTAAAATTGACCAAAAATTGAATAAAGAAACTCCTTCTCTTCTTTACCAAAATTTGGAAATTTTGGTGTTGATGTGCTATTTTCCCCAATCGTGATGATGATCCTTGACTTTAATCCTTCCTTAAGGCTCCAAACTTATGTTCTTCACTCAAGGAAGGTGTTTTCTACAGAAGGGTTTCGTCTCATGCTGATGATGGAGGCTTAATTATCCTTTAATAGTCCAAAGACCCTAAGTTTAATAAAGCCCTGTATTATGACTCAGATTATAATTCCCACGATCATGGGAATTGGCATGATTCCTATGATCATGGGAATTTACAACAGATGGACTCCTCTTTTCTTTCCCTTTTAATCTTTAACTCAATCTCCAAGTTTCCCTATCTTCCTTCCTACATAAAAATAGTCAATTCTTACCTTAAATTAATATCAAACATAAAAGAACAACAATGGAAATCAAACTAAATGAAAATATACAAAATGAATCCTAAAATACAACAATAATCAACAATTATGCAAGAAAACACATACCAATTACCTAGAAAAACATATACTAATGCACAACTATCAATAATCAACATATAAATGCTTGAGGTTAGAAACAACCAAATGAGCAATTAAGCGTTTCAGTATTGAATAATGGAGGTGTTGATGTAGAGAAGTTTATTGAAGCCATTTCAATAACACATTTTAATGGAAATATAAATTATTTTAAAATAAGAAGTAATGAGGAAATATAATATTTTTATGTATTTAGTAGTCGATGTATGGATACGTTTGTACTAGACTCAAATATATGCATTTTTATATGAAGTTGATATATTCTTTAGAATCAAAATTTGCAATATACATAGAATAAAATGGATATAGTTGGATATATTTTTCTACATACCGGAAGTGTAATGTAATGAAAATGTGCTAAATAGATCATAATTACCTCATATATCATTGATAAAAGTTTGTAACATGCCATTAAATTATAGAACAACCGTTATAGTTAACCAATTTTTATCACAAATAATATAAAAAATACCAAAGAACAATTAAAGATCCACCTTGAGAGTTTAACTACAATGTTCTTCTCAAAGAATAATAATGATTGAAATTGAAACAAACATGTTAATATAAGAATTAAGAAAGTATATGTTTGTAGATCATATTAAAGAAAAGACATGCCATGAACTATTCATCATCCAACTTTATGAAACCGACAAAGTTTTAAAAAACTATTGAAGCATAAGCAATCTTAGAACTAACTATTTGTACTTCTGTTCGCAACATCCAAATCCCATTCTTACATACAAACTAGCCAACCACGCAAAATAAAGCCCTTTCTATAAACATGAATTGTGTTCAACAGTGTTTTAAGACTTGGTTAGTTTCACTATCATCTGCTTATAGTATATGTTCTTTTGTTTTATTTTTTAGAATTTTCTTATCCAAATATGTGTTATTATATCACAACCACACTTATAGTGAAAATTTTCAGATATTGTATTGGATACTTAAGGTTATAATTGTATGCAACAAAACCCAAAACCATAAATTCTCCCATTCAAACTTCTAAGCTTTGAGACTCCTTATTTAGAACTCATTAGTAGGTTAAAAAAATGCAAGAGATAGCTCACCAAATTGTATGTGTTAAACATGACAATGTTTTATCTATAGCTTTGTATTAAACATAAAGCTACTACAAAATACCAAATATTTATAAATGTTTTATATAAAATTTCATATTCAAGCTCCTCCTCTCATTAAAATTTAAAAACTACAAACAGACATCCATTTATAGTAAAGAAAAAAAGAATAGGAACACAGGGTTATTCCATCAAACATTTAACATGCATTATGCCATAATGCCATTAGTAGAAATCATAATCACAAATTAGCTAAATCCCCAAACCTAAAACCACAAATAACAACTACTCAATACAATACTCTCTAAAAAAATAATATGAATAATAAACCAAAGTTGAGCAAAGAGACTATTTTATTAATACGTTGGTTAGTTATTGATGCTGGTGAATGGTGAGTGGAAACTAGTGGTACGGTGTTGAGGTGGCACGGTGGACGTGCGACAACTCACAAGGGAATTGGGAGAGCCTACACTGATGGGAGGGATATCCATCAAAATCAACAGGGTTAGCAAGGGATAATACAAAGGGTAGTTCATTTAAGCTAGGGGTTAACACAAAAGGGCCTAAATCGTCTCTATTAAGCATGCATCCAGTAGGCTTAAACCGATTCAAGGCAAGTTCTGAAGGTAACAACCTAATGAAGTATCACTCAATAAAGAAATAAAATGACTTTATATGGAGTCATATGGTTCAATCCTCACATTGGCACAAATGAAAACTCATTATGCATCTCTACACTACCTTATTGCTCAAATGTCAATTTGTGACTAAGCTTATGAAACGAACTATTTTTCATCACTCTATATGGTTAATTTTCTACTCAAGTAGCCTAATCTGAGTTAAGCATGCATTCAATCTAATTCCAATTAGTATGATAGAATGTCATGGAAATATCCATCAGAATGATTCAAATGGGGTTCTTTTATTGACACAAAACACATGATATGCCTAACCATACATCCTATTTAACAAAATGCAAACAATGCAATTGAGAAAGTCAATGTGACCTTCCCACACTTAAAGTTAACATTGTCCCCAATGTGACAAGTCAACCACCAAATAAGGGAAAATGACCTCAAACCAAATAAAAGAAATTGAAACAAACAAATGACATCAAATCAAACAAAAATGACAGCAAACCAAACAAAAGAAAATGACATGAAACAAAAAAATAAAATAAAACCAGACAAAAGGAATAACAAAATTTAAAAGTAAAAGGGTAAGAAAAGCTTATTCAGATGATGGTGGTGACGATGTTGGTAAAGGAGCTTCCAAATTGTTCCGACAATAGAAGTTGAGGAACCTCTTCTCTAGGCTGTGCTGCTCCTTATAGACTTGGCACATTTGAGTGCCGTGCTTATTTAGTTAAGATGTCATTTGCTATTAGTTGGAGGCCATTTGGTTGACGATGTGTTGAAATTGGTCGACCTTCGTTGGTGCACTCAGTTCCTCCTCCACTACTTCTTCCTCTGGCTTCGGAACATCTCAGGATGTGGAAGGTTGGGAAACTGCTGTACTAGTGCCCCTTTTGTTCCTCACTGCAATACACGTCTGACGATTTCAAAGTTCCATAGAATAGAATTCCAAAATCTCAAAGAATCTCAAATACGATATGTCAAATATGTTATGTCGCTTTGTGCGCAAGTTCTCCATATTAACATTATAAAACACACCCAAAGCAGAAGCAATATGAGACATTCCAAAACACAAGCTCTTTTTGTTAACAACACTCACTATTGATAAAAAAATCCTATAAGGTGTATTGATTTTAATTTTTCGATCTATGCACCATAAAAACAAAATTTCTTTGGCTGAGCATTTGTTGCTTTTAGTTTTATTAAACACAATTAGACGCATAAATTTGTGTAAAAGTAAACACTCAGCACTCTGGATTAAATAATTTAGTGCATTGTATAAGTCAAAATGTTCTTCACCAGTGAGAGTTTTCCAATACGAATCGACATCAAAATCAGCTTGACCATCTATAATTTTTGTATTTGAAAAATTGAAAATTTCACATATGATAGGATAATCAAGTTTAAAAACATTTCTAGCTAACGTAAACCAGAAAACATCCATTTTAGGGTTATACTGGACTGTCGTGAAAAACTCTAAAGTTATAGTAGCATAAATAGGTACATCACACCAAACGAACCTATTCCACCCTATGTTTGCAGCTAGTTGCCTAAGTTTTCATCTCACTCCTATGTTCTCTAACAATTCAAAATTAAAATAATGAGCAGTGACTATTTCTTTATCCCTAAGGTCATGAAAATAGGTACCTTCTTCCTTCAAGTAAATTGGAAATAAAGGACGGTACGTAAGTCACCGCTAAATCACGCTGACTTTCACTGGAAACTTACAAGCGAAGTTTATCATCCAGTTTCTGAGCCATCATCTTCCTTGGTGCCATTGTAAGAAAAAAATATACAAAAAATGGGAAAGAGATGAGTGAAATTCGTATTTAAGAGAGAGAGAGCAAAATCTTACCTAAATCCTTATGTTTTTGAATGATTAATGCATGAAAAGAGTACAGGATTGTAAGATTAATGAAAAGAGTTGAAGAAAATACTAAAATCTAGAGGAAATGAAGAGTTTTACAGAGTGGGAGGAGAGAATTTCGTGGGTTAGTGATCGGGGTGCTATGCTATGAAAATTTTTTAATATTTTAAACCTCGATATTTCCACAAGAACACGAATTGTTCACATAATACCTAAGATATAGTTCCCACAAGGAGGGTTAATCTAATCCTAAAATCTAAGACTTGAATAACTTTTGTAATAAATCAAAATAAACAACTAATGTAGAAATTAACTAATCAAACAATCAATATCAAGAATTGAACTTTTAAAATATATAAAAAAAGCAATTTTGCAAAATCAAATCCAGAATCAACCTAGAAACTACCAATTGAGAGAAAGGGGGTTTTAATGCTAAATTAATGAAAATCTAATCAATTATGGAATTATGGAATTATCGAGTCTAGACAGTTCTAGGGTGGATTACTGTTGGCCCCCAAATTTTTTTTTATTTAGTAAGCATGATTTAAATGAATTCTGAGGTGTTGATAAATTAATTTTTGGAGTTAATTTGTTATGACAAGTTTATTAGGATTTTATGACATGGGTAAATTGATGGAATTAAAGTATAAATGTAGTAAGAATGCGTGAGGGGCAATCTTGGTAGATCACTTAAGTCTAAAGGTTATAAGGCATAAGTAGAAGGGCATAAGGGTCATCTTACAATCATTAAGAGTGTAAGTTAGAAGAAGAAGTAATTATTGTCTTGTGTGAGAAGAGAGTGTTGTGGAAGAGAGGAAGAAGAAGAGAAAAAGAGGAAAGCTAGGGTTTGTGGAAATCTTGAAGAGTTTGAAGAATTTGGAGCTAAATTAAGTAAGTATAAGCTTTAACTCTTCTTCATTGTTAGATGAAGTATAATTAGTGTTAGCTAGAAGTGGAAGACAATGTGGAATGTGGATAGGAAGTTGTTGATGAATGGAGTAATGTTTTAATCTTTTGGGGTTAATGATCAAAGATAGATTTTGATGTATTTGTTAATGTTATTGTGTTGAAATAAGCTTGGAAATGAAGTAGAAGAGGTGGTTTAGGGTTAAGATGGGTTACATTTGAAAGATGGGGAGTATATAGATGGAGAATGTCAAAAAATGTCTTCAGAATGAGTTTTTGGAGAAGTTCGCCGCGGCGAACTT